>JAGDQP010015574.1:0-14349 GCA_022664845.1 Lepisma saccharinum
ATATGGAGATTCTATCTTCTTACCAGCAAGGGAAGTTACAATTTTTTTTTTCTCCCCTTGTGTCAAATTTGTCACTTTAAGTTGGCAACCCTGCTACATAAAAAGTAAACATCACTGTCGGCTGTTATTGTACAGATATACTTTGCTTCTCAAGTACTACTAACTCTACAAGTTTTATTTATTTATTTGGCATGGAACCATATGGAAAATTGAGAGTGGGTGAAAAAGCAGTGTCAATTCCTTGCCATGGACTGTATGTTAAAGTTAACTGTGATGCAACAGAGATTAAAAAAAAAATTGAGAGCTCATTTTATGAGAGATGAGATGTGGCAGTCGTAAACAGAAATGGCCTTTTTTTTAACAACTGGCACATCTCACCTCTCAGCAATAAACCAACTTCATTTTGAGTTCTGCAGCATCACGGTTAACTTCAACATACAGTCGATGACAAGTTGTTCTCTGTTTTTTCATTCTCTCCAATTTTTCATGTACTTGCCCTATTCTCGAGAACTGAAGAGGAACCTGGACTTTGGTTAGAAAGTGTTTATGTACTTACTGTTAATTTGCTTGTTGTCCGTCAACTCCACGAGAGTGTCCTGTATTTCAAAAGGTAGATAAGATATGAACGGTACACGGGAAGAACGATCAAAACCAATTTTGGAAAGTTGAAAAGAAACACATTTTGAAGTGTAAACACTTGAATTTGAATTTTTATTTGGCCTTTAGGCATCTGTGGCTCCGGTCAAAAATAAATTTCTTCAAGTGCTTACACTTTGAACGTGATTTCTCGAAACTTTCAAAAATGGACTTTGATCGTTCTTCCCGTTTACCCTTCATATGTTATCCTCGTTACGTCTCGATATGAGTTCAGGTCAGCATTCCACAGTTTTATTGATCTTTTCTTGCTCGGATAACGTCAAAGAAACTAAGAGTTACGAGATGGCTGTATTACTTAAACTTAATAAACGGTAGTATTTTATTGATTTTTTTTTTTTAGTTTCAAGTAAATAAACGAAGCTGTTAGTGATGCCGCGAAAAAGAGGATTAAACAAAAAAAAAAAAAAAAAAAAAGAATAAACTTCTTACTATTATTCTTGATTTGCCTAATACACAATTCTAAAGCACTGTATGTCCATTCTTTGTCACTAGATTTGGATTTCAAAATACCTTTCGAAGTACCAAATCTTGTGTATATAACCTCAGGTGTAGCTAATTCTGATTTAACCCCCTTTTCCGTAGTGTCACATATATAATCTTAGAAAACAGCTTAGAGCACGTTTATTTTTCTTTTACCAGATAATTATACTACTTGTCAAACACAGAATCCCGACCGAGTGGTAATATTCAAGATCATTCGGTTGTTCTATTTTTCTGAATCAATCTTGTAAGTTGAGGTTGACTTGAAAGTAACAATTTCACATAGCGCAGTTAGTAGACAGCAGTATAATATTTAATATGAAGTAGAATATGTTACAGAACTTTTTTAAAGGTGTAGTAAAACAAAGTTTTTATGCTCTTTCTTTTAGATTCCAGCAACTGTTACTAGGATTCTGTTAAACCATTTTAAATGGGACAAAGAAAAACTGATGGAAAGGTTCTATGATGGCGACCAGGAGCAACTTTTTGAAGAGGCACGAGTCGTGAATCCTTTTAATAAGAAGCCACCTTCAAGGAGTAAAAGTAGTGCAAAGGTAAAAACATTCCGTAAATTCAATCTTTTAATGTATTAACTATGTATGTTGAAATTTGGAAGAAATGTATTCCTTTAAACAAAGTATATGCCTATGTTTATTAATTAATGTCAGAGTAAAATAGAAGATTAAAACTAGATACTACTTTCAAGAAACTAATGAGATTAAAGTGAACCTCATTTTGATAAAGAATCCAACCTACATGATACCTAAATTATGAAAAGTGTAAAGGACCGCTGTGGCTCAGTGGTTGAGTTGATCACCTCTGGTGCTTGGGCTCCTCGGTTCGATTCCTACTCATGCCATGTGGGCTCCATATATGTGGTGGACAAACACTGTGTGCGTGAGTTTTCAAGTTTCCTCCCACTTTTCTTCATTCCACCAATTCTCCCATTATCATCAATTCAGCCAGAGTCAAAGTTTGCCTAAAGACTTCAAAAATTAATTTCAAAATTCAATGGAAACTGTAATCATACATAAATATGAAATCCACCAATACCATCACATTCTTAATGTCGTAACCTAAAACTTATTGTAGAATATATATATGTACAAAATATGGACACCTAAACTACTTCAATTATTCAAGTAGGCCTATGGCATGTTTTTGTGGTTTCATTCCGTTCTGCAGAGTGGCATAAACCGTAAATGATTTGCTGCTTTACTGACTTCAGTATTATAGTTTCCATTGTAATAACATTTTACGCTCCTTGGATATCATCCTTCACATTCGAATCTTCCAGCTAAGATGTCTCCAGCATCGCAAGGATTAGATTTTATTTATAGCCTTTGGGCATCTGAGGCTCCGGCCGATATAGGGAGGGGAGAGGTGTGGGCCAGGTTCTAAGTTGGAGATACCTTCCCGGCATTTTTTTGGTGTGACTAAGGAAAACCCACCGAGCTGCCGTGACTGAGGTTTTTCCGTAGTTCACACCAGGGATGAATCCTTCAACTTATAAGCCCAGGTCCACACCTTCCCGCATTCCCCCCTCCCCCTCCCCTATCCCGACCTGAGCCATGGATACCTAATGGCCATAAATAAAATTCGAAACTAAGGAAAACCGTGGAAAAACCTCAATCAGAATGGTCACCCGCTGGGATTGAATCCTCAACCTCCAGAATGCTAAGCCATCGCTCTAACAGTGAGTCACGTGAAAAAGAACAGCCAGGATGGGAGGCCGCTGGTATCGTTCCTAGAACCTTCCGATCGCTAAGCCAACGCTCTACCAATTAAGCTATGGCTCGGTGGGGTTTGTATGTATTTTCCATTTGGCCTCAGAGGTGTCAGATTTTCGAATAGATTCAAATATTTTTTCTGCAGAAACAAAGTAACATCGTCGGTTAGGTTTTTTTCTTTTGTGTGTCTACAGATGACCTTCAAATACAGAGTGGAGTTGATTCTTTTGTGTAGAACATAGAACAATAGTTTGGGATGGTTACGATTGAATTAATTCCATTTTTTACATTTTAACGGTTGGTTCGTTTTTGCAAAATGTGGTCTAATTATTCTATCAAGATTTGTGAAAAATAAACTGATAGATATTATAGCTCCCCTGTAATCTCAGGCTAACTTTACCACCTTCGCAACTAGCGCACGCAAGTTCGATTGTAGGTACGGGTGGGGGATCTCCAAATTCATTGTTAACACAGGATCTTGAGAAGTTGAAGAGCTACTTCACGTAATTGTTCTCGTATGGTGAGATACCAGATAATTACGTGCTTGGCCACTCAGCACTTCATCGAGTAAATCAAAAAGTGAGTGCAATATTTTCGAATTAATATGGATATAAGTATGAAAAAAGTGAACGGGACGAAGGGCCACCTGCTCTAAATGTACGTATTTTTCAGTTTAAGTCATTATAGTTTAATTGATGATTTTGTAAATTCAAAGACAAAGCAAAATCCAAATTTAATGTAGTTTTTATCTCTGTAATATTGTGCTTGTTTGCTCATGTTGATTATGACTGAATTCAGACAAGCGTAGCAAGCTGATTCTCGTATTGAAGAGTATTGTTCATTAAATTTGACCGATGTTTAGTCTAACTCTTCAGCCAGACACTAGGCTCGCTCGTATATAATCAGAACAATAGGGTTTTCCATATTCACTTCTTCGGAAATATTCTGCTTGAGAAATGAACAAACCGCCTGTTGTGGCAGAGCGACAAGTCGTGCATCTGTAATTTTGAAATAGTGAAAATCTGGAACTGTCGGAGGATTTATTGCTTCATTGTTAACGTCCTATTAAACATGTAAGCGAAACTTGCTATTATACAGATACATGTTGGGAATGGATGCATATAATGGAAGTAATACTTCAGCATAGGCAGAGGAAATATGAAAGAAGGAAAAAGAAACGTTAGGTCCTTTGTAAATGTACTTAAATGTTTACTCGTTCTCGTTAACTTGGATCGCGTCTTTAATGTAGTTTTCTTAAGTTCGCACTTTCTCTTATCAGTCAGATGATGATGATTGTGATCAAAGGTATTTTGCTTGGAAGGAGGTTGGTGATCCAGTGTTTGCTGGATATGCCGTCCTAAGGGCGGAGAACGGCATCTCCAGTTTAAATTGCGTTCCGAACCTCTTTGAATCACCCAACCGAGATTTGAACTCTGAATCCCTTGGTTTACATACAAGGTTACGAGCCATAACTTTCATCTACTGGGAACACCAGTTTCTGTAAAGGAATGAGGAGTGTGTGGAGATATTGACGCCATCTTTATGAAACGTTGTTTGATTGTAAAAGTAGACCTCTGCTGTATCTTCTCTGTTAATTTTCTTTTTGGTGCAAAATGCGTTAGAAGACAAATAAGGAAATATAGGATTGAGGCTTTCCAAAACGTTGAAAATACAATAATAGTTTCTAGAGAGTGTCACCATTGCAAGAAGTCTTATTATTATATACTCATAGAATTGTTTCTACATTGCAACGTAACTTCTGGCGTTTTATGTTCTAGGAGAGTCTCTGGTTGTCCGAATGATTAGCAGGAACGCCTTCTGTGTTTATTAGCCCAGCTTCAAATCAGTTGGAATTCATTGCCTGGATTTGTTCGGGGCCCACCAAAAACTTTAGGTTCCGTCGTTAGAAAATCTCATTTACATCGTCAATCATAATTCGAACAGCGTGTTCGAAGATGTTAACTGGGGTGTAGCTAGAGTAACTATCAAACAAGTAACTCGAAAATTTATTGCCAAAACCTTGAATTTAAACTCTTCAAATCTCAGTGAGGGCCTTGTTGGTGTGTAAGTATATTATATGTATATTAGAAATTTTGTAAGCTCAAAAGTTCAATTTCCTTCATTTAGTTGCATGTGCTGTGTTAACGTAAATCTCTTGAAACCTGTTCGATGAATACTATTATCAACTCTTAATTCATTACTTTGATTTGAGGACTTAATTTTATTCTGCCAAAGTATTCTTTGTGTAATAGTCTTCCTCTATTTTTCTTTGTTTTTATAAAATAGTATATGTTGACGTTACACACAACATTTGTTTCTGTAGTATACTAATAAATGGTGTATCTTTTCAGCAGCAGAAAAGAACGTCAGCAGCAGAAGAATGTGAGATCTGTTTCTCAACGCAACCAACAACCGTAAGTTAGACTAGTTTTATTTCTGAATTTAGCAATACTGTACTTATACATATGTCAGTGATGTCATTCCGTTTATTCGCATTGGTTCGAAAAGTTTCCGGAACATACATGCCATTTCTTTAAACATTTTCATTACACCGAAATATGAGTACACTAGAGTCTCGTTTAATCGAATTTGTCGGGCCCAGGGTGATTCGGTTAAACCGGAAACACAATGATTTACATAATGTAATTTAGTACTGTACTACGTGTTAAAAGAACAACTTTATGTTAACGTAAACTAAACAATTTTTCAAACAGGACATTGCAATGATATTTCAAGTAATACATTCATAATTGTGTATAAATCAAATGTAGCAATGTCAACTTTTTTTTCTATTATTTATTTTTTACTGTGTTGGGATTTGGGTAATCGGGACTCTTTTGTAGTTTTAAATCAATATAAAGATGGCGAAGTCTTGGTGGCCTCTTACGACTAAATGCATTAAAAGATTTTTAAAAAATATTTATTTATGGCCTTCAGTCATCTAAGGCGAAGGATATGGGAGGGAAAAGGTGCCGGCCAGGACCTAAGTTGGGTATCATCCAGGCTAAAGGAAAAGTTGCATCATTCTTGTGTAGTCAGACAGATTGTCTGGTTATGCTGTTGAGTCATTTTCCAGGTAACCCATTTCTAGCGTATTCTCCTCCCTAGGTTGGTTATCTTTACTAGTTTTGCTGTCGTTAATTGTACCTTGAATTTTGGTTGGGGTTGCATACCTTTTTTTTTTTTCGAAATATAATGAATCTTTAAATTACTGTAATGTTCCGTGAAAGTTTGAAGTAAGTAAAGTATTTTTACCCATTTGTTTCCAGTAGCTATATTTGTAGATTTAGAACAAATGATATTCACTATTATTCACAGGGTGTCTACCACCGTGGAAAACCTGGAATACTCAGGGAATTTTATAGATCTTGAAAACTCAGAGAATATTCAGGGAAATCTATAGCTTATGAGTGAAACTGGGAGAAAATTATGAGTTTGTCCACAGTTGGTGAGAGCATAGCCCAGGCAACGCGGAGGTCGTGGGTTCGATTCCCACTTCTGACCGGATTTTTTTAGTGTCAATCAAAATACTCTATTTTAAAGAAAATGTGTTTTTCTTTCATTTGTGAAATACCAATAATGTACAAGATGTTTGAACTGGATGGTGGTGGGATTAAAAAAGAATGCCATTGAGTATTATTTGCATGAGAAAATTATCATGGAAAACTCAGGGAATTTCAAGTCAGTAGTAGACATCATGTATTCGAATTTTATTTGTCTATGGGGTTTACAGCAACTGAAGGCTTCAAGTGTCGTTTCAATAATTGTTCGTAGGCCCTACCTTAATTCTTCTAGATAGGCAATTACCTACATTAATACCTCAGTTACCTGAGGGAAACCTGGAAATCTTCAGTTTGGATGTCCAAATCTTTGATTTGATTTTAGACAGGCAGTTGATCAAAACTGGGGGCAGTGTGTTCGTATGTCCATTTCGTTTTCGCATGTCAGACCTGGTAGTCAGTTGTTCTATTATGTAATTGTAGTTTCAAATTATTTATATATACCCTTTATGTTTTGGTACCTATACGAAGTGTCAAGAAGACTTTTGCATGACATTCGCGCCATTCAGTGACTCGCCTTTATAGTCTAGTTGTTGCAGTCTTGGATTTCTATTCATGTACTAAGGACATTATTCCTTTGAATTATGGCGAGATCAGGGCAGAGCTGTCTTGAACTAATGTTGTGTAAACTGATATAATTAAGTTTGAAAGTACTTTTGGTGACATATCCGACTCTCCTTTATCGGACAGCGATTTCTTTTCAAATGTCTTCTCTTGGCATTCCGGATGGATTGAATATGTGGTCAAACTTGTAGATTCCATGGACATTATAGTAAATAATAATAATAATAAAAAAAAACTTTCTGAAACAATTCGTGCAAAAAAAAAGTAGAAAATAATTTCGGTTATGCATGATTGGAAAGAAAAGCATGGGACACGCTAATTGAAGAATTTATAAAGTGACTGTATATGAGAGCGCGCCCGCATGATTTTCTTTTTAGTCTTCCATAAACACAATTATTTTCTACTTTTTTGTACGAATTGTTTAAGAAGAGTATGACTTTAAAAAGTTTTTTATTATAGTTTCCTAATCCTAAAGTGTTCTGCAACTAGTCAAACACCACAGCGTTGCAGGCTAGTATTTATGGTTAATATTTAAAAATATATATTAAAATATGCTTTTAAAATATAGAAATATATGAAAGTAACAATAAAATATTGTATTGTTACCCGACTTACGTCGCTATGCAAATTTTCATCATTGTATGACGTCGGGAAATTAACTAAATTCACGTTGCAAGATTTGAGGACATCACGAACCATTGTGAACTAAAGAAAAGAATGTAAAAAGCAGATGAAAGTATTACACCCTGGTAGTGATACTGTCATAACTCATAAAAGTTTGTTTTTTGAAACTGGCCGTTGAAAGTTCTGATGATTTGTAAGTTATACTGAAAACAAGAAAAAACGGTAACAGGATACTGTTTAAACAGAGTTACATTTCAAAGTGTTTTCTTGTTGAACATCGTCATTATTGTGAGATTATGTTAATATAAACTAGTGCCAGTAGTGAGGATGGATACAGATATTTTACTGAAGTTGTGGAAAACTGACAATAGAGCTCTCATGTGGCTTGTAGAAGAGATATTATTATGAGTGATATTGTCGGATAGAGTGTAATTTGAAGAGTCCGAATATGTAAATAATTCAAAATTGACAAATTTTAAGTTTTGAATCATTGTCGGGATGTGATGTCAAGAGCAAGTTTGAGTTGTTGTTTTTTTGTTGGGGGGGGGGGGTTGCATTGCGTTTGGCCAATTGAATCGTCTTCAGTTTATGCTATGATATTTAACCGTGCAACAAATTATAAATAAAAAGAAACACACGTGTATTACATTATTCACACATTGTATTAGTGATTCCCAGCGTTTATTATTAATTGTAATAGACAGACGTATTGTGAGTGCGTGGGATGGTTTTGAAATTTATATTCTCTCTGGCGGACTGGGAAGTGACCTCCCGACACGGCAAATCATTATAATGTTTAGTCCAGTGTATGTCTTAAGACAAAAATGAACATTTTGAAAGCTGTGTTTTTGTAAACATCTGAAAATATTAACTGACTAGTTTTGTATACTAGTTTGATCAATAGAGGTTAACCAGTGCTTACATGTCTGTTGTATTACTTATTTTTTTAAAGTGTATTATCTAATATCCATGAGTTCGTTGCTTTCTCCCCCATACATAGTATATCACTTTTGTTTAAGTTACATAACTGGTGAAAAACATGCCAAGAAAACATGATAGTGTTCATTTTGACCGTTCTTGCAGAATTTTTATCAATAGTGTGACTACATTTTGAAGCTTCTGTTGTAGTAGCGTCATAAGAAAATATTAACCGTGAAAGTTTTGACCATTGTAGAGGAAGATAGTAATATTCTGGTGCTACGATTAAATAATGTCCTAAATTTGTTAGTGCGTTATGAATGAATACATACTGTATTTAAAAGTAGTATAAGTAAATGTGGAAGTGTAAATGTAAAATCAGGGAAAGTGTAAGTTAAGGAACATTAAAGAAGTTAGTTAAAAAGAAATGCCTAGAAACGGTGGTTGCTTTGCTAGTGGGGTCCTCGGTGTCTAGATTACCGGTCGCGTGCTGTGCAATGTAGCAGCCAGATAACACGATTGAGTTCTGTACACTCAGTCAAACATAAGATAACAGCACTCTTTCAAAAGTCTTAATTTGGAAATAAAATGTGTCCGACTACAAGAAATGTCTTGCAAATAAGCCATTCATCAACAAATAAGTTCTACAAAATCAACCCAACTTTCTTTACAGTAAACTATTCATTTCTTATATATTTTTATTAAATCTTCTCGTTAATAAAAACCAAGTCGTGAAACTTGTGGCAACGTCGAAACACATGAGTATCGTCTCGTTTTTAAATATTGTCTTTATTAGTTTCTAGAGCTACTAACATCTTCGTCCTAAAGGCCATAAATATTTATTTTTTTTAAAAAAGCTACTAGACTCTATCGAGAAATATATTTACTATCTATTTAAACATTCTGCATTGTAGAACAAATTGAAGATAATAATTCTTTCACTGTTATCGATCATAAAAAAGTAGTGATATCAGTACGTCGATAATCAGTAGCAGTGAAGTGTTTCTTATTCTATAGGGCTTGGTTTTTGTATGTTTAAAACCTACGAAGGTAGGTTAAACGGGAGATTATCTCAGATATGTGAAACACTGAAAATGAAACAAAAATCAACTTTATATATTTTTTACTTTTCCTCCATTTGGATGAATTTAGCTCAAAGCCTCTTTCACTCTAATCTTCCGTGGTCGTGCGTTTGTCACGTACACTCTTTTTTTCTTTTTGTCCGTAAAGCTAACGAAGTAGGTTCGAATCCCATAGAGGCAGCTTTTTATACATTATTCTTTTTCCTCATAGCTCCATCATCTATGTCGGTTTTATATGGACGTATTGATATTAGATTTTGAAATATGCATAAGGTAGAATATATCAATATAGACTGTATATATAAAAAGCAACATGCAACTATGATTATCAGCCTGGGTATACACAGAAGTTCTAAATCCTAGATTGCGATTATTGCCCGTAATCTGGCGCTGCATGTGCTTGAGATGCAGTCGTCAGCCAGAGAAGAAGAAGCTCTAAAGTAGTACGGTTGCTGTGCAACTGATACGCGTGTATTCACAAACACATTCTGGACCGTGTTCGTGGTTTCGCCGTATGAAAAGTTCTCTATACTTAAACCTTCAGAAATGAGAAGAAAATATACGTAAGAAACTGTTAAGTTGCAGAAATACGTTTTTAACTTTCCAAAAATTGTGTGTCGGGTGTTCGTTTTTGTCAGAAAATGTCCTGTTTTCCTTTGCTAAAATTTAAAGTGCTATAATATGAATATTTATATATTTCTGATTTCGGGGTGGCCCGCCCGTTTTCTGTGCGTGTAGTGAGAGTCACGGGTTCAATTTACGTCAGGGTCGATTGAACGGAGTTGTTCGGAGTCCACTTCACGAAAAATTGTCGGGCCCTTCTTTAGAAGCTTTAGAATGTTAATAAGTAATTAAATTTAATTTACTTGTCTCTAAACTGCTTTGTTTTTCCTTATGGATGTATGTATGTAAAGCACACATCGAAGTGTTGCAAACTGTGGATAAGACAAAGATTTTCGCGATCTTATACAAACTATGTAATTCCCTAGGATATTTATTCCACAGTTTGCAACGCTGCGATGTGTGCTTTACGTATATTGTTTATCACCAGCAGAGGATGCCAAATACCTACCTAACACAACGTAATGCCATTTGAAAAATGTAAACGTTATACCGGCTTGGCAACACTGACAACTTTGTGACATCGTGTTTTCAGTCCTCATATCCATCATGTTTGTTATAAACAAATTTTCCACCAACAAAAGTTTAATTCAATTCGTCATTTATGATTTATTGAGAATTTTTCATTTTCTTCCCATTGTTAGGCGTTGATTTTGGGCTCCAAGTTGGAATCACTTGTATCTCCGAAACAAAGCAGAATTCGAACCATGTTCACATAAACTTTTTTGTTTATCATGGCTCATACTATCACCTCCGAAAGTATTGAACCTTTATCCCATTTTAAAAAATATATATGTTTGTGTTGAGGTGGCAACACTGTGCATGTGAGAACTCCATTGTGCATGGAAGACTGTCCCCCCTCTGTCGCTACATGTTCCACTGCACACTTTTTGTATTTTCTTTCAGTGCTTTGCAATATTCCAGTGGTTTGATTAAAATGGGACACCCTATATATACTGTATATATATAATATAAATTTCATTCCTAATATTACTGGGCCATTGGAAGTATGCCGGGACTATTTCTTAGGATTACAATGCTTCGCATCATGAAGAAAAATACAGGGAATATTCCAAATATATTCTACAGCATAATTATAACCATGAATATCAGAAAAATGTGCACATTGCACTGAAATCTCGTAATTTAACGCCAGAAGGATAAAAAGAATGTCAGTAGTACAAAATTTGAAAATGTAATTCGTAAATTAACAATATTCCTCAAGCTTCCCTAGGCGGACATTAGCATATAAAATGTATACTTCATGTAAGATAAAATAAAATTGTATGGGCGGTAATATACTTCGTGTATTGGCCAGAAAATAACTTGAATAGTTCAGACATTGGCTGGCATATAGTGGGAATACGTTGTATATTGTATGTATGGAACCTTTATTGCGTACTCTGTGAGAGTATTTATTAAATTATTTAACTTTAATGACGAAACAGGAGCTGTGAGGTCTAAAGTCCCTCGCATGTCTAAGGTACGATATCCCTCGACGCAGAAGGGTATTTCGGAAACGTAACATTTAGGTGTTTATTATTATTATTATTATTATTTGACTTATATTTATTGACAGGTTCAGGCTATGGGTGCCTTTCTAATCCATACATATAAGTTAAATAATAATAATAATAAAGACTAAATCCTTGTTTCCTTATTACTTCTTTCCGTATCTGTACTTCTTCCTGGACATTGAATGTATGGGCCAAAACTTACGTTCAGGTGTTTTGTTTCGGAAATCTCGTGCTATAGTTAGAATATTTGGAAGTACCGGTATAAATAGTATGAAAAA
Source organism: Lepisma saccharinum (assembly GCA_022664845.1). Taxonomy (NCBI): domain Eukaryota; kingdom Metazoa; phylum Arthropoda; class Insecta; order Zygentoma; family Lepismatidae; genus Lepisma; species Lepisma saccharinum. Next base: position 12,032 of record JAGDQP010015574.1, read on the forward strand.
TTAACTTTCAGAGGCATGTAGTACATACTGTAAATACATGACATTTTCAAGCTCTTCTGGCAGCTATGTGAAATCAGTGTTTACAGAACAACTTTGTAAATAGATGTCAATTTTTTCTGTGTTAATTTCCACTTTGTAAGTGTTTTAATCAATCATGAGAGGACGGTGTACAGTCCTATTCAGAAAAGAAAAGGAGAACAACATAATCGAAATATGAGTGTAAGCAGTTGGTTGGTGGACTTCCTACACTGAGAATTGTAGGTTCGTTTTCCGCCTTCGCGAATCTGATTTTCTTTTCAAATCGTAATACGTTCTATTCACTTGATTAGATGAAATCTGGGAGAATAATATCCACCCACTAACGCTCATTTATAAAACTTCAACGTACCATTAGATAGGGAGAATGCAGCTAGCATAGCTTATATATTGGAACCATTATTCTCAGAAATTGCTCATTTGGCGGATTCAAGGCGGCCTGGTAAAAGTTTGTTTAAAGAAGTGCAGTTCTAAAATAGTATATGGCCAAAAACAACAAATCAAGAGATATTGTTTAGGTGAGAGCTGCGAGAGCAATGTGGATTTAGATTCAGCGAGAGCAAGAAAGTCCTATTAATTTCTCCTGCCTGTTAGCTGCCTTTAAAAATGGACCTCTTAATTTTGATTCCTTCATCTTTAACGCAGGCTAGTGCCGAAACGGAAACAAATAGAAAGTGGCTTCAAATTTAAGTGATTCCGATTTATTCATCCGTTTTTAATCTAGTGTTTAAAATTGGCAGGTCCTTTTATTTAGTTAGCTTTCTCCATTTGAAGAATTCACACAAGCTATTAAATTAATGCAGGTAAAGAGACATTGACCTCAAGTTTGACGTCAGCGAATATGACCTCGATTAATCTGCCCCTTTTTAAACATTTTCATATGACTATTGATCTGACTATTAGCCAACATTCGAGTGCTTATATATAATGTACTATATACCCTTACTACAGGAATGATAAGAGTTGTCAGAATTGTGCTAATACAACTTGCTGTGCATTTGACAGGAATCAAATGAATATGTTCATGCAGTACCAACATAGATGACGGAGCTATGTGAAAAAAGAATAACACTGTTAAGAAATTCGCGTCGGAGTTCGAACTGGTGTCGCTAGCTTTATGGACAAAAAGGAATAGAAAATGAAGTAACCTGACGCTGTAATCATTGCTACAAAAGACTACAAGTAGACAGACTTCTAGTTTAACTCTTAGCTAAATAGAAGTAAAGTAAAAGTGCCTTCTTGTTTTATTTATTTTGAGCCGATCTTCCATTGAGTGGTATCTTCTTTGATTCTGTAAATATGAAAACCATGTAGTATAATTTGTTAAAGGTTTTGAATATTTAACGTCCCAAATGAGAATAAGGAAAACTTCATCACTAATGCCGGCATGGGTGTGGATTTTAATAGCTGAGAAGCGACTCGTGACGGGCCGAAGTTCAAAGTTACTAGACTGGCCCATATAAAAATTAAGTTTACGAACGGTTTTCATCGCTAATGATTACGGACGTGGTATCATTGCTGTATTATAATTTATTTTATAACAAATAATGGTAAAAGAATAGCTGTAATTACTTTCTTTTACGCAATTTTCAGTACGTCACGAGTAGATGTATAGTCAGTGTTTCTTTCGGGGGTGCAAAATCAAGTCGTGGGGGCTCACGAAAATTTTAAATAATGCATATTGACTTCTAAGTGCTAGAATATAAAACAATACTAATGTTACTTGAGAACATGTCATACTTCCTTAGTTAACCTCAAAATAACATGAACAATATTTATAGAATTTACTTTTATATGCGTATTTCAATATACGTTTGAGTAATATAAGTGCTAACACAAAGTGTTTCGGGGGTGCGGTTGAAAACCTCCGAAAGTATGTATGCCTGGAATAAACAGTGTGTATAGTAAATATTTTCTTCACAAAGAATAGCACTAAACACTGCGCTTATAAAGTCATCGCTTTAAAATGCCCGGAGTTGCCACTTATGCTGTTCTGACGTTGCCACATAGCTGAATTTCATAACTTTTTAAAGAGCTTCTGAAGAGTGCGGTCTGAGTGTACATGTGATGTACTGCTTGGGTCTCAGCTCAACCAGTCTAACCCAGCCGTATCGAATGTAGACGCATTCCACTTCTCGGGAAATTTTAATTGAGGATTATTTCTGTAACAAATGAAGTAGAGTGAATTCTTTTTACACAAAGATCTTATGGATAAACATAAGTTGGAACAAATGAACAGAAAAATTGGTTATCGGGCTAGCTGGAAATTGAAACATGGGCGG
>JAGDQP010015574.1:27750-42394 GCA_022664845.1 Lepisma saccharinum
TATTTAGAAATGTCTTGGGTAACAACACTTCTCATTATCGTGCAGGGGTGGGAGTGAGGTAGGTAAATAACTGCGTTTCGTTTGAATGTACATGTCCTTTATTGCGAAAGGAAGTTATTTTTGTTCCATCAGAGATAACAAGTACTTTTTAAGTTTAAGTGAAGAAAAATTTGATTCTCTACAGCAACAATTGGGTATCAACTTGGAACACACGCAAGGTCTCTTCAACACACCACCACCACCACTCTGCCTCATTCACAACCAAGATGCAATATAAACTATATCATCATATTTATTCTTTCTTTCTTAACATTTTACACAAAAAATCATGCATCTTAAGCAATTAGAAGAGGAGATATAACGTCTTTTACCGATCCGTCCCGAAAAAATGCGAAATTTACGTGTGAAAAATAATGCAGCAAAAATGCGCCAACTTCATTCTCCTTTTCCTCTCCAAGAAAAAAAATGAGCAGTTTATTTGTTCCTTACTATTTGAGGCCAAACCTTACGCTTATGATCACTTTGGGGGAGAGAGGGGAGAACGCAAATATCTCCATCTCCCGTGGAACATCAGATTAGCATAAAATAGCTTGTTCGCTTGTTATAAAGCATCCTTTTATCTTAATTAGGAACTGAGATATAAGGTCCGAAAACCATGACATCTTTTGATGTCAATCGATGTTGGTTTAATAATGAGTAGAAATAACAATAAATATTGAAGTAAATGTTTAAAAAATATGCGGGAAAATTCACGTAGATATCCAGAATATGCATTAAAGTTATAAAATAGTTACAAAATAAATGGTAGCAAAGAAGTACACCTTAAGTCTCTTTTTATACTAAGATTGTAGGTGCTGTCTACATATCCGAAAACATTTTGTAGCATTTCAACATTTCAGTATTTTTACCCTCTTTTCGTGCTGATCGTTCTGTGTATTAAAACTGGGAGAAATTCAACTAATATAAACATGTTTCACCTTCAAAATATATTATTTATCAATGCATTATATGTTATAATATAACCAAATATTAAACAGGATTGTTCAGTTCACTGTTTGTACAAGGGGGGGGGGGGGGTTCTTTTTACGTCTACCGCATAAAGTAATTAATATAAATTCAGTCATTGTTATAACATAATGTAAAGAGTTCCTTATATTTCTGTTTGTAAAAAAACTAGTTGTGTTTCGAAGCTGCTTATGTTGTTTATAAGAAAGAGACAGTCTTATTATTTAGCGGTTAATTTGCTTCGAAAAGTAAAGGAGTGTAAAATGATTCATTGTAGAAAGTAACATTAGATGTTAGGGTTATATGTTTTACTCCCTTGCACGTCTTTGACTCCGTAAATAGGCATTTTACGTTGATTTTTGTGCTACTTGGATGCACTCATCTTCAAAATGAACGAACTTAGTAGAATGAAATGTACACGAAGAGTGAAGGGATAGTTAAACGTGCATCGTTAAAAAGAACATACTTTTTGTAATTGCAAATTCTGTAGAATGTTCCTTTCGCCACTACGTGACCACCAGCGATCGAAGTGGATGTGCAATATCTTGTTGGGTATAAATATCTCTGTTAGTTCCTATTTGTTTGCAAATACAGCAAACTCCCGATCATCCGTCTTATACTTGTATAACTATCAGGGCTGGCGCAGATAGCGAAAGTTGCATGTATTCCAGAAAACACTTCTTCCTCACTTGAAGGTAACTCCAAATGATAAAATAAATACATCTTAAATCCAATCTGTGTAAAGAAAATATTTTTAGGAGAATAACAGTTCGAAGTTCAATAAGCTGAAACATGAAGTAAAAGTATTGTATTTCATAATAACGCTAGGACTAGCGAAATATGCGGTTCTCGTACTTTTAGGTGAAATGTACTTTATTATTTTAATCGTTCTAAAATAATTCATTGTACCCGTGCCCCATGCTAGCTGTTACGATTGATGGCTTGGGTAATAGTCCAGTCAAAAAGGTTTTGTGTCGGGACTAATTAGTTTAAAGCTGATTTTTTTCAGAAGTGTTAGACCACAATAACAGGTATATTTTCTAAAAAGTCCCCACCCCTCTTGCTTCCCCCCCTTAAACCCTTTCACCACCGGGCTTTTCCCCCCCCCCCCCCCCCGCCTTTTTTTTTCATAAATAGCTAATGCTTTATCCGAATTTCATGGTTCATAGATCACTCTCTTCAAAATGAATCAAGCTTTCCAATGGTATCATTTATATGTTCTCATGACGTACGCGAAAAGGGAAATTTTGGTCGAATTGGGAAATTTCTCTCCAGAAAAATCCCTTTTTGGAAGTTTTGCGCCCTATAGCACGGCCTCGGGAGAAAGAGTACGCCACCCTAATGTAACATGAAACATACGTTAGGGTATTGGGAATGTTTGCTGCAAATACCATTTTCCTATACTAAATAGTGACGTGGAAAGAAAATATTAACTACTACTGTTTGAAAGTACAAAAATCATATTGAAATAGGGAAAAATACCATCTACAGTAAAAATTTCTGGACAGGGTCATCCGAATTCCATGTTTCATGAGTCATACTTTTCCGAATGAAGCAAGCTTTTCAATTTTGTTTCATTGTAATACGAGACCCGGAGTCCGGACCCTTTCTTTTCCAATCAGCCTGCTGGATTCTATATTACTTTGTATATGTTATAAAAGAGTTTTCCCCCCTCTTCCTTTTTGTAATTCTGTAAGTGTACCAGCGTTTTGTGACTGGTTTTATTCCAGCGGTTTGCCGTTATTCCCGGTTAACTTTCCTATTTTGCCCTGTGAGACTATTTGTACTCATGTGTTTGGCCACGGACCCATATTGTCGGCTGAGAACAAAAGCCTGTGTAGTTAGAAACTTATAATTCCCACCCGACGATATGTATCCACTCTTCTCAGAGTCTGAGGTTTTAATTTTCCATTAGGTACTATTCTTTTTCTTTCCGGTGTTCCGGTTGTGTGGTGGTAGTGGGTGTGGTTATTATTTTTGTGAGAATTTAGATTTTATTTAGGACTTTAACCAACTTTGGCTCAGACCTGTTATTTTAGTATTCTAAGTTTCTCTTTTATGTAGTGAAAATTTGATTTTGTTGTCACCCATCCATATACTGACCAGGCACCTGGCTGCTTGTCCTGTGGTATATTCTGTTGGTTACATCTATTTCATTTTCATAATTTTTCATTTGTCTCCCACTTGGAAGGGTGCGAGGTAAGACGATACTCAACATAACTGAAACAAAAGACGATACTCAACACATATGGAGACTCTTGAATCTCCTACCTAGACAAATGTGACGAACCAAAGATGCTTCAACACACCACGGAAAAAGTTGTATCTCAGCATAAATAGTGGAAAGGGCAAAATCACTCCCCAAGTGTGGGATATTCCACCCACTACCGCCTACACTACACATGGAGTTGGTGGTTTTAATGTAAAAACTGCATTCGATATGGTGGAAAGAAATTCTATAAAAAAAAAGAGGCACAGCTACTGGAACAATCCGTACATGCGACCTGCCCTGAGATACTTATGCTGAATACCAACCTGAAAACACATATGGGTAATTCCCTGTGCAATTCACAACACAAATAAACTAAATGAAGAAGAAAAGTGTAGTTAAAAACAAAAAATTGGCTGTTTTAAGGGCCAAAACAATGTATTAGAGACCACAGTAACCGGAAACTTATAATGAAGCCCGATTACGGAAGCAATGATTAACGAACTCGAACAAGGAAACCAGAAAAGTCCAAATACCAGGATTACCCTCCAAGTTTGAGACAAATGAAAAATTGGGGAAATGAAATAGATGCAATCAACAGAATATACTGCAGGACAAGCGGCCAAGAGCCTAACTGGGTGACCACAAAATCAAATTTTCACTGCATAAAATAGAAACTTAGAATACTAAAATAACAAGTCTGTGCCAAAGTTGGCGAAAGGCCTTAAATAAATCTAAATTCTCACAAAAATAGTAACCAGAGCCACTACCACCAGACGGCTTACACCGTGTTCCACACAAACCGGAACACCGGAAAGAAAAAGAATAGTACCTAATGGAAAATTAAAACCTCAGACTGAGAAGAGTGGATACACACATGGGTCCGTGGCCAAGCACATGAGCACAGATAGTCTCACAGGACAAAATAGGAAAGTGAGCGGGAATATCAACGAACGAACCTCTGGAACAAAACCAGCCACAAAACGCTGGTACACTTACAGAACTAAAAAAAAAGAAAAGAGGGGGACTCCTTTGTTACATATACAAAGTAAGAGAGAATCAGTAGGCTGGTGTGAACAGGAAAGGTCCGGGCCTCGCATTAGAATGAAACCAACGGGCTATTTCAAGACTCATCCGCACCTGCAGTCTTCTGGTAAAACATGATAAAGTTTTATTTGACACATTTTGTTGCAACATTAGCATGTTTTCAGTAATAATAACGAAAATGTTGAACATTACATTGAAAACTATACATTTTGAGCAATTTACTTCAGTAGCGCCATATATACTTACAGTATTCTAACTAAAAAAAAAAAATCATATTGATACGAGCTGGCTCAATCCTGGTATTGGCATTTTAATACAGGCATGCAAATTTGCATATTTTGGGACGTATGGGGAAAGCAAGGAGGGGAGGGGAGGAGACTTGCGAAAATACTCCCCTTATGATGATTTAATAACTTTCAATTTTTCAGCTTTTTACTCATTAGTCCCAACAAAAGCCTATTTTATTTGTATTCTTAGGGATCAGTAGAACATCGTGAGGACAATTGGGGAGCTACGTGAATAAAAGAAGTAGCGAACTGTAGTCACGAAAGTCAGACGCACGGCTACGAAGAGGCATTACGCTGATCACGTAACCCTCTACTTGAACGTAATACAGGCCAGGGCCCATCAGAGGCTGTCGTGCCACCCAGTTTAGTTTTTAGGTTTTCAAGGATCAATAGATAACTGTAGATATGAGTGAGTATTATAAACAGAAACTCTTTTTTTTTTTTTTTTTTTTTTTTTCAGATACTGTGACAGTCGAAGGAAGGTCCTGTTGGAACATGTGCACGAAGGATATGAAAAGGAGTGGTGGGAATATAATGAATAAACATTACAATGTAAACATAGTTCCAATAGCCTGCTTCTGAGTGTCTTTTTATAACTCCATCATTGAGGAAAAGCCTGTGTTGAATTGTACGAATTGTATTTTGCTGGTAGTGCTTGCAGTGTGTGAAGTATACCATAATTGGAAACGGCAATCTTTTCATACTCAGACGGATGGCAATAGCAAGACCGGAAGGATTACCGCTCCACCATGAATTAATTTTAAAAAAGATGAAAAAAAAATCCATATACAGATGATATTTAATACAATATTTGTAAAGAACAACATACTATTGAGGCTCATTGTCATGTGATGGGTGACAAAATCTAGTTGGTTGTGTTTAAACGTACAAAATCAACTTCTTCCATAATAATTAATTTTCTTGTTAATTTGTAAAATTTTCTGTGGAAATATTGGTTATTGTATTTCTATTACATTCTGGATACCTTGCACAGGCTTTTTTATTTATAATGGATTAAGATAGTAATAATTTTTTTTATATTTAATTTTCTGTAGGACACCAGTAAAAACTTTTTGGACAATTTAGTGGTGCTATGAGTACCACATAAATCACAGAGCAGGCGAAGATAATTAGTTTAATTATCATTACCATTGGTTCCGTTCACTGTTTAGTCCACAAGGTACATAAAATGTATTTTTGACTAGTGAACGAGAGCTGACTGACTTTATATATAAAAAAAAGTTACATAATGTATATTTGATTTTTGAGCATAATTTTAAATAGTTTTATTTATAGCAGGAAAATATATTATGTATAATAAACTTAGAAACTATATTTAAAAAGTTTGATTCAAATTATGATGGAGAAAGACAATTGCAATGAACAAGAAAAATTATTGGTAATGTGATATTGAATAGTGTGAATGAGAGAGATGTGAGATAGACAGTTGTGCAAGTGTTGTGTGTTTTATTCTGTATTGCCCTAGTGTGTTGAACATTAATTTTTCACGGGAGTGAAAATATATTGTTTATTAGCGTGACTGTTTACTTCTGTGATGATAAACGCAAGTGATAGTAGAAGTAATGGCAACTTCGGACGCCTACTACTATATTTGGTAACATTTTATTAACACAAAGCGAGCATTCTTATCTTGCAGTGTACAGATATGCATATGTGAAACTCAGATACTCCTATATTTTCCCCGGACCTCTTCCCTCCTCTATTCATGTCTCCTGCGTTCCTTTTGTTAGTATGTACAGATTTTTCATATTGCAGTTTTATTTTTCATAAATGTTCATGTCCTCTTTAGGATCTGAATAAATTTTTAGGTTTCCAGTGATAAAATGGATTCTAAATGTTCATTTGGTTCTATTTTCCTTTATAAATGTTAGTTTTTTTTTTTCACGTTTTTGAGTTAATAAAAAAAACATCATTTCATTGTGGGAGCATTATTTGGATAGTTTCAATAACTATACTGATACATTTGCTTTGCTGATATCTGATATATTCTAATGGGAAAGGAAACATGTTCTTTGAACTGGATTTGTCTAATAACTACTTCTTATATTGCCTTGCTTTTGTCCCCTGAAGCATGTGGTGTTTGGCCGTTTAATAGTCAATCTTGCGTTGCTTTCCTGGGAAGTAACTCCTCGGAACGTTTCATTTTTCTCTCTCTTTTTTTTTTATTTTCATTTATTTCAAATTCATGTAGTTTATATTAAGTTACAAAAAAAAAAAAAAATGTTAAGGTATCCAAAACTATTTGTTTTACAAGCCTTGAAAGGTGTCAACCAAAAAAGAGCTGTAAATTTGTATAATTATTACCATAAATTGTCATTCATCACTGCTATTTGAGTTTGTTGTTTATTGAAATAATAGAAATACGCAGATCCTCTCAGATAAATCCTATGTAAATGATGGGTGCGTCGTTGCATACATGAACATTGTTAATACTCTTCCTGTAACTTACGTTACGGTTACCGCAGAACCGGAGGGTAAAGGGGGCTATGTCCTTGGGTAGAGATTGCCCTCTCCTTAAACATATTGAAGAATCCAGAGAATACTGTGTTAACCTATGCTAAACAGCATTAATAGTTTTTAATAGTTTCTATTTTTGTTTACGCATTTCTTTACTTTCTATCAAAATTTTATTTTCTGTTGAAAGGAGATAGCACATTTAAAGTAGCATATTACATGATGTGCTTGTTCAATTCTTGAAGCCGGAGATCAAGGCAGTGCGAATTATTTATGCTTCTGTCATAATTTTGGAATACAATTTGTCTACACACAGACCTGTAATCATACAAAAAGACTTATATACCAAAATAAACCTGAAGATGAAATTCTAATAAGTGCAATTGGTATCTTATCTACCAGGTTATTGATGTAACCAAAGGACGTTTCGGGCTTGACATGAAACACTTTGTCAACTTATTTAGGAATTATTAAATAATTGCAAGTTTTTTCACACGATGTTACGAAGATTCACCACGTTCACGTTATTTATTGCATGTTGGTCTTTTCCTTCTTCGTTGGAACATTAAAAAACAACAACTTAATTCTTCAATAATTCGTAAGTAAGTTGAAAAGAGATTTCATTGCAAATCCGAAAATTCCTTTAGTTACCTGGCCATTAAACCGGAAGATAGTGGGTATAATTATTACAGGGAGAGGGGTCATCAAAAGTAATGCCTTCTCCGTTATCTCGACTCTAATAATGAACTCAGAGCAAAATTTACAGCCACGGAAAAAAGGGTATTCCGGAAACATAGCTTTTAGTTTTCATTTAACTTACATTTTTGGGCTAGATAAGCCTTATAGCTTGCCACATGTCGTGCCTCAGCGATGCCATGGCTTAAGCATAGCTGCCAGTCTGGCCCATAAGTTAAATAGAAAAAAACAACTAAGTGCTATGTTCACTGAATATCTTTTCCCGTGACTGTACCTGGATTATAGTCTGAAATCTATGCACGTAACTTCTGCTGAACATAGGCCTCATACGTTCGATACATTTACGCCACCGTTGAACCCAAGTATGAAATCCAGTTTGGAAATATTCTGAACATTGCTTTCCGACTTAAGACTTGACATCTACATATTATCAAGCTAGCCATTTGTAACAAGAAGAAATTCCTGACCGACCATATGATCTGAGACGTTAGGCCAGCGTCCCGAAGGTTGCGGGTTTGAATCCTTGGACATGAATGTTGTGGATTTTAACAAACGTTGCACCCATATAATCGTCACGAGCCGAAGTCAGAATTTTCTTAAAATGGCCCATAAAAAATAGTTTACCAAAAAGTTTGTGAGAAGAAATTCACAACTTGTTTCTCAACTATTTTTGTCTTCAAGTTAATATCAAAGAAAAATGTCTTAAAAGGCCGAGAATTGAAAACCTAAATGGGTTTGAATTTACACGAAGGATGGATGAGTTAAGTGTGTTGCGTATGAATGTGTTGACGGTTCAATTGCTAATCATCTTTATTGCTCAATCGTTCAACTTGTCCTTTAATTTTTTTTTATTTTTCGTGTAAGTAAGTATTTTGCGTCATATTTCAACATTAATGATACTTTGTCCATTGCAAGTATATACGTTTTTCATGTGTGTTTTGCTTCCGTATTTAGTTAGGATGTACTAAAGATTTTCTTGATGATTTTGAGCTTTATATGTTATTATTACAGTTACAAAAACGGTATGCAGTATTTTTAAACAAGATCATAACAAACAATATACTACAATTATGTGAGGGATATCCAAACATAATTACCGTTTGGCTATTAAAGTAAGTGCTCCAATATTCAGCCATCTGAGCTTGGAAGTCAAATATATTAACTCATAAAAATGAGTTAGATCCCTATCAAATGTTATAAACAGCTTCGTAATACTACTAATTTTCACACGTTTAATTTGTTAATCATTTATATTAAATGACTATTCCTTTAAAGAGAATCATTAAATTTACTTAATTCACGCAAATTTCACCAGCAGTCAGCCGCGCTATTATACGAAGAATAGTATACACCGTAACTACATTAAAATGTACGAAAACAACGTTATTCCGTAATCCGTACTAATGTATTAAATCCATTTTCCGAATATACTTACAAACAAAATTAGTATATGAACACACTACTATACTACTAAACCTACCACATAAACACAAACCCAAAAGAATCCTGTCTTACTTTTCTTTAACGTGTACTTAAGTTGTTTAAGCAGTAATCACAAAGAATTAAATTGAATTTTATTTGTGGCGTCTAGGCATAGCGTAGTGAAAAGAATGCGGATAGGAATTGGCCAGGGGTAAGTTGAAGGTATCATCTTGGCATTTGTCTGGTGTTAGTGAAGAAAACACATGGAGAAACCTCAATCAGGATGATCGAACCCAGGCCCTCTCGAATTCGCAGTCAACGCTCTGCCAACTGAGTCACAATCTAGTTGAGAGCATGTCGCAGGGAGTGGCGGCAAGAGCAAGGACCACAACCAAACATTTTAGGTAGGTGAGCAATTACTTTTTGGTATATAGTGCATGTGAATTGAAGAAAACATAAATTTTCGTTCGAAATTTTTAAATATCCTTATGTATTGCATTAATATGCATAGCGTATTCAGATCAGGCCAGAATTGCTTTCCAACGGTGATAGAGTAATGTGACTGAGAGAACTTTAGCACCTAGCAGTCAGCCCTATAGGCTGTTAAAAACTGTTGACTACGGGCTACAGTTACTGCGTGGCTATTTTCCTTTAGCAGCTTCGTTTACATACTGACCCTACAAAAGTGATTCTGGACGTTGCTATTCAGAGTAGAAATGCACGTGATCCGTTCTACCTTTACAGGTGCATGTCATTACAAGCTATCTCTGTTAATCCATTTTTCTCCAAAGGTCAGCATGAATGAGTCTTGTAGAAGGGTGCCCGAATATTGGGCAGAGATCTCTTCAGATGGTCCCTGTTTACACAATTAGTGAGGCATTTAGGCACCAGCTTTTTTGTATACCCTCTTCAAAGAATAGGGCAGCTTGTGAAGTCCAAAAGCAAAACACTGTGAATGTTGGAATACTCAGGAAATGGGGGGCAGACGTTCAACGAAAGTTGTGAGAACATGACGAGGCAAGGTCATGTGTGGTGAATAATAACGTAGTTCGCACCTTCCGTTGGAAACCTTTGTAATTGCATTCTGACAACTGAAAAGTTCAGTAATTATTATTGTCAAAAACAGTTAGCTGGGCATAACTTTCGTCATAATTTAGCCATTACAGATGTTAGATTATACTTTTGTCTTTTTAAATATTTCTCATGCCGTTATTTTTATTGTAATAGCTTGTGTTAATGAATTGTGTGTCCTTTACTGCACACACATTTTGTAACTTCTTCCATGTAAAAAAAAAGTCCCTGATGCGATTGGACAGTAGTACGGTCACCTCCATACGATGCCTCTGAAAATATTGCGCATGTAATAGCCAAAGACCATGCAAGTTGTCAAAGTCAGGTTTTGACAGTTGTGAGCAGATTACCTTTCAGCGATAAAAAAAAAGAGCAATGCGGAAGTGACTATTTTCACATTGCGCCCCTACTCTATGAAAAGGCATAGAAAAGTGTTGATCGTTACGATAAATCACTCAGTATTTGTGGAAACTATGCAGAGAAGTCATTCAAGTTGTGAATATAATAAAAAATGTTTTCGTTTTAAAACTAAATTACTTTAAATATCCAAACGGTACTTACTTTCACAATATGTCTCGTATACCTATCTTGAACATGATGGTCAAATATGCATAGTCTTGTAACCAATTTAATATTTTATACTTGTTTATTTATGTAACAAAATTTTAAATACAGTTGGCTAACCATTTTACATCACAATGTTTAATAATGTGAGAAAAATATATTATCAAAAACAAGCGAAACAAATTTAGCGTTGAGATACCAGTTGGTGGGAACATACAAAGAGTCTCACTGCAGAATTAAATAAAGTTTCCGTGCTAAATAGATCAATGCTTAACGGTAGATCATTGTAGAGTTTGGGTAACCTATGTAAGAGCGAGTGAAAGCCTGGGTCGATCTGGATAAAATAGGTGATTGCTTCGAGTGAATCTAATAGAAATGCGAAAATGAAATGTCGTCTTAGGATCATTCCAGCTCAGATTGCCTAATGCGTCCAGGTCGACCATCTCAGCTTTGAATGATTTTTTTCCTCAAGTACTGTGGCTCAAGTGAGGAAGAAATGTAAAATAGCTCTCTTGTATTCCTCTCCATTCCAGAGATTTATGATGTGAAAGAAAGGTCGAAAAATCATATCTCCTATTGGCAACTGTTCTTTCAAAGATATACAGTTTCTTCCTACAATTTCAGCAGAAGTATTGTTGCCAGGTTTTATTACAGGGTTCGTTAAAGACACGGAAAACTAAAAATAATATTGTATCGCTTGTTGATGAAACATTAATTAATGTAACGATGTTGGCAATTAATGACAATAATAAAATTTTACTTGTTACGTGAGAGTATAGTAGAGGTTCAGTGAGAAAAGTTTCAACTTTGTTCCAATATTCCTTCTTCATTTAAAAAATATATCTTTAAAATATTTGAAAATTTTGAGCATAATATTCCATAGTAGAACAACAGTTAGTTCAGTGATGTTAAACAATACAAGTACAAAAACATTGTTGCTATGACATGAGGTAAGGGTTGAGATTTACTGCTAAAAGTTTCAACAAATTGTGGATGTTCTACTTTTCAAAAGCTGATGAAAGAAATATAAGTATAATTAAACATGATTTTGTTTTGTTTACTGATGGGTCACCCCATGCCAAATCAGAAAGGTGAAATGTCACCCATAGTTTCCGATTTTGATGAAATTTGGTACATTGATTCTTGAAAGGGTTCTTAGTATAAATTCCAACTTACAGGTTTCTATTATGTTTTTATTACATCATTCTATAGGAAATTTTCTTTTTTCCAATGGTGCAAGTCTCATCATATCTGTATCTGGTGTTCCTTTTGAGATATTCACGATATTATGCTGCAAGGTAAACACCATTTCAGAAACTGTTTTTTTCGCAATCATAAAGCGATATCTCAAAAACTATTGGTTTTACCACAATTTTGTTATCAAATTTGGATTCTCTGATGAATTTTACATGAAAGAAACATGTCTTCTCCCAATTATTAAAGCATGACTTAAAAAAAAAAATCAATTGGGTGTGTCTCCGTGAAGTGTTAGTCGCGACAACATTTAAGGACAAAACATGCCAACTTTGAAGCGCCGTAACCCCGGATACACGTGGCCTAGAAACCTGTAAGTTGGAATTTATACTAAGAACCCTTTCAAGAATCAATGTACTAAATTTCGTCAAAATCTGAAACTATGTTGGCATGGGGTGACCCATCAGTAAACAAAACAAAATCATGTTTAATTATACGTATATTTCTTTCATCAGCTTTTGAAAAGTAGAACATCCACAATTTGTTGAAACTTTTAGCACTGAATCTCTACCCTTACCTCATGTCATAGCAACAATGTTTTTGTACTTGTATTGTTTATCAACATCACTGAACTAATTGTTGTTCTACTATGGAATATTATGCAAAAAATTTTCAAATATTTTAAAGATATATTTTTTAAATGAAGAAGGAATATTTTAACAAAGTTGAAACTTTTCTCACTGAACCTCTACTATACTCTCATGTAACAGGAAAAATGTTATTACTGTCATTAATTGCCAACATCGTTAAACTAATTAATGTTTCATCAACAAGCGATACAATACTTTTTTTTAGCTTTTCGTGTCTTTAACGAACCCTGTAATATAACCTGGCAACAGAATACTTCTTCTGAAATTGTAGGAAGAAACTGTATATCTTTGAGGTAATCCTGGCAAAATTTCACGTCATTTGGACAATAATAACAGAAATTATAGTTTTTTTTTATGAAACTGCGGTTTTAAAGAACAGTCGCGAATAGGAGATATCATGATTTTCGACCTTTCTTTGACAGCCTATATCTCTGGAAAGTAAAGGAATACAAAAGGGATATTTTACATTTCTTTACTTGATGGGGAAAAAATCATTCAAATCTGAGATGGTCGATCTGGAAGATCTTTGAAATTTAGGCGATTTGAGCTGGAATGACCCCTTAGCAAGTCACACTCCAAGTAGTACCCAATATTTAAGTTGTTTGAGATGGCTAAGCATTCTGAGCTGGCGAATGCAGCTTCAATGAAATTCTTGTAGACTGCGAAACCAGTCTATGCGGCATTCCCTCAATCACAAAGATTGCTTAAATAGATGTATCGGGTACACTACTTACGTCATTATGAGTCGAATTATGACGTCATTTGTGACGATACTATATTAACTTTGAGCTCCAAAACAGCATATTTCTAATTTTTTTAAAAGGAACTTTTGCCGTGTTTCGGTGTCAGAAATTCACTCTCAAATTGTTTGCACTCATTTAATTTAATCTATCACCTTGTACATGTGAATGTCTTACATAACGTATGTGAATTAAATTAGAATAAGTGAAAGACTGAATGAACTAGTGAATATGTGAACACACATTTTACATGCTTTAGTTACGTACTTTGAACAATCTGTGCATGATCTTCTATCTACATTGTTACAACTACAAGGATGAATGAGTCAGGGTTTAACATAATGCGTACGAATTGATTTGAACGTATTATGGATTGTATTATATATCATCACCCTGGAGCCAGCAGGTACTATGTCCGCTTGTACTACTTTTAAGAAAAAACAGCTTTAAAGTTTGAAGTTCCATTTAAAACCTGTATAAACTCATTTCATTTATAACATTTCTCACCACTTGGAGGTCGTTTTGTGAGGTATTATTTTGGGGGTTGATGCTCTTCAGCACAAGGATTTGACAGTAGTGTTAACGATCCATTTTGCCAAAAAGTGGACATAGTACCTGCTGGTTCCAATGTGACTATATGTTGCTACATGATAGGCATGAATTGAACTCGAGTACAAGGAATTATTGTAACTTGATTCCATAGCTATTTCATATATATATGATAGCAACTCACAATACGTGTTGTTGCCAAACAAACATACTCTCGCTCAACTTTCAAGTGGCGCCGCGTTAGCAGCGCCAATCCTGACTCTAGTGGAGGTTTTATAAATCCAAATAATACTTAATTTAATGAAAGTAAAAGTTAATATTAATTCATTTAGATTTTCTTACTTTTCAGTAATTCATAGCAGTTCAAGTAGAAAAGCCTGGAACTTGAAACTTATAAGTTATACCTTAGCTTCCTGAAAGTTCCAGTGCTCTTGCAGCTTTCCCACCGGAGATATCCTGGTTTGGGGCGATTTTGGAAATTAAGCAATATTACAAACTTCATTACACAGAAGGGTTAAAATTCTAAGGAACAATATTTTGGCTGCAAACCCTCTTGGTACAGGCCAACTTAAACACAAATCTTAGGCTTCATTTTTTCTGTAAACAATGGCTAAAAAAACATTTGAACCAAAGACAGACAATTTTAATACATGTACAGGGTAAGTCAAAATGATGTACCCGATTTCATAAATTTATTTTGTGAAATATAATGAACATATCTGAATATAATACATG
>JAGDQP010015575.1:0-13030 GCA_022664845.1 Lepisma saccharinum
ATAAAGGGGTGCGCCCCAGCGAGGCCATCTTGGAATTCTGGGGGCAGCGCCCCAATGAGGCGAAGCGAGTATATACATTATACAAGTGTAAAAAGCTGCGAAATACGAGCAAAAGCACCAGGGGTGCAAACTGTCCAGTCAACTCCTTCAACCTTAAAAAGTGGTAAAATGGAATATGGATGAGCCTAGTTCCTCGCGCCAACTTCCAATACTCCTGCGTGTCCCACCAAGTTTTACTCGTCACAAACGTTAGCACTGCCAGGAGCATGTTATACAGGCAGAATGTGGAAGTTTCCCCATTCGGACGCAGCGCTCTGGAGTATGAGGGAATATCTGCATCATGTGGCGCAGTGCACTGCAGATTCTGGTTGTGATAAAAAGACGCAGTTCCTCCAAACTCCTCAAGTTCGATGCGCGGCCTGCCGTGGGATTTTTGCGCCGCGACGCGAGCGAATCGAGGGGAGTATCAACACGTACGGTAGTGCATGCAGCTGAGTTCCGCGTGTCACAAAACGTCAGCTTGCTATACAGGAACAAGAGTTTATTGCGAAATCAGCGATTTTGAGGTTCTGTAAGAAAAAAGATGTTAAAAGTTAAAATATGAAATTTCGAAGTATGACGGTATATCATCACTAGTA
Organism: Lepisma saccharinum; assembly: GCA_022664845.1. Lineage (NCBI taxonomy): Eukaryota > Metazoa > Arthropoda > Insecta > Zygentoma > Lepismatidae > Lepisma > Lepisma saccharinum. The sequence continues at coordinate 639 of JAGDQP010015575.1, forward strand.
TATTACAAAATATCTGCAAAGACATCATTTTGAATCCAAAATGGCTGACTTCATAATCCATTTTCCAGAACGTTTGAACTAGGGATACGAAATTTGGCATAAAGGTGTATTAACAAGAGTAGTTTAGGAATAATTTACATTTTTGAAAAAGTTGTTAACTTGGATCAAAATGGCCACACAAAAACTTTTTCCACACCATTCGAGCTATAGAAACGAAATTTGGTATGAAGGTGTACCTCACAAATAGGTAACGGCAATGTAAGTTTTTAAAACTTTTTAAAAATCGCTTTCTTTAATTCAACATAGCCGCCCAAATACCATTTTCCAAACCACTGAAGCTAGAGAAACGAAATTTGGTATGAACGAAAATGTTTCAATAAATGGATCAAACCACCGATATGAGCGTTCAGCCCCAGAGGCGATATGGGAAAAGGTCTGCACAGCATGGGGCGCTGTCCCCAGAAAGTCTGATCACAATAAAGGGGGCGTAGCCCTAAAAATTTGAAGTTGGGGCGTACAAGGAATTCCGGGGCAGCACACCCAGCGAGGCGAACCCAGTATATATATACACGTATAAAAAGCTGTGAAATCCGAGCAAAACACCAGATGATGTTCGAGCCTTAGGGTTGGTGGTGGTGGATTTTAGGGCCACCAGCAGGAAGCAAATTTGCTGTATCATCACAAGTAGGTTACAATAAATATGGCAAAGCTTCCCTATGTTTCAATAAATATCTCATTCCCACAGGTGGTGGGTAAGGGAAAAAAATCTGCAACATGGAAGCACAGTGTCCTGAAGAGTGGTTACGATAAAGGGGCGTAAGTACCCAAAAACTCGAAGTTGGGGGCGCAGTCAGCTACGGGGGGCGAGGACCTAAACGAGGCCGAGCGAGCGAGTATATATATTATACACGTACAAAAAGCTGTGAAATCCGAACAAAAACACCAGAGGTGCAAAAAGTGGAGCCAAGTTCTTTTGCCCTAAAAAGGTGTGAAATGGGAGACGAATGAGCCAAGTTCCTTGGTGACAGCATGTAACAGGAACAAAGGAACTTGGCGCGAGGTGGCAAGGTTCATAATCCTCAAGCTATAAGGGTGGTGGGGATCCTAAAACCCACTACGTCCACCGCCACCAACCCTAAGGCTGTTGCCAGCTCGCGCGAAGTTCCTTTGTTCCTCTTACATGCTGTCACCAAGGAACTTGGCTCATCCGTCTCCCATTTCACACCTTTTTAGGGCTAAAGAACTTGGCTCCACTTTTTGCACCTCTGGTGTTTTTGTTCGGATTCGTTTAACGTTCTCTTTTCTATATATTTCTTCCTTCTTTACTTTCAATTATTTCTTTCTCTCCTTTTCTCTATCTTCGGTTTCTTTTCTTCTTATTTTATTGCTATCTTTCTCTCTCTTCTCGGGGTTTTGGTTATTCTTGTTTTGTTGTTTTCTTACTGTTTCGTGTGATTTCTATCTTCACGTTTCTGTTCTTTGGAGTCTTTTTTTACTTCCTGTAAAGTTATCAGTTTAATTCTTTAGTCTCTTTTTTTTACTTTGTTTATTTTATTTCTTTTTCTTTAACCTTCATTCCCTCTGTTTCTTTCTATTTCTCTTTCTATGGCTCTTTCTCTAGGCATTGTTGTTCTTAGTTTTTGTTTTCTTTTTCCATAATTCTCTCTTAATTTTTGTTTACTTTTAAGTTCTTTATTCCTTTTCATTTCCTTGCTCCCGTATTCTTTCTGCTATTTTTCTCTTTATCCTTTCCCTCTGTTTCTCTCTCTGTTGCTCTGAACGTTCTCATTGAAAACAGAACCCATTCTTCTCGAGCAGATGTGGACCGACAAGAAAGGTCACATTTGCATAAAGAAGTTATAGCGAATGATCGAGCTTTCTTGCCTTTTCTTTCTCCTCGTGGGTTAACTAAATGCGTTTGCTAGAATTTAGGTCACGTGGCGTTAACCGAGTTACATTTTATTTGTAATGACACGAAGGTTGGCATATTTACGAAATGCCTCAAGTCTACAGAAAAGAAAAGCACAAAAACACATAACCAAAAGGAAAGAACATGAAAAAAATAACATTATAAGGACAAAAATAGAGTTGTCAGCATGTCACCTAACCTTTACGTCAATACGATCTCGAGTCCTGTAGTGAAAATGACATTAAAGTCATTATCATGTGTTTCCATGGAGTTAAAAATAAGTGCAGACATAAAGTTCGTTTCTATAAACTTACAGCGAATTTTTTAAGTTACTAAAAAAATAGTTATTGCTAACATAAAAGACAAGATATTAAAAAAAATCCAGTTTAAAGTATCTGAGACGTATTAGAAATTAACTATGGAACATGAAATAGAAATAAAAACGTTAGTAGCAGTACAAAAACCACCCGTTCGCCTAAGGAACTCACAACTGAAACTACGTCAGTCACTCTGTAATTCAACACGACGCTAACAGATGGTCTCACTGCTTACAGGTTCAAATCTCGCCGTGGTTCACTGGTTCGGAGCCCACTTGACCAAAAACTGTAGGTTCCATCCTTATAAGCTCACCAGCTCGTTGAAGACGTTAATAACAATTCACTCACAGATAATGTCCACTGGTGGAGGAAAATTTCATGCTTTTTGTTTGATAAACGTGATCTTTGAACTGTGTATCGCGTATAATAAAGAAATCTATCCTGAGTTTTCTGAATTATATCTGTGAAGACTGTAAACTCTTGGAAATACGTATTATTTGAATTTGAATGTTATTTATGTCCTTTAGGCATCTAAGGCTCAGACCGGGATAGGGGTGGGGAAAGGATTCGGGAAGGTGTCCATCAAGGCTTATAAAACTTTAGTAAACTTTATTTTTATATGGGCCAGTTTAGTAACTTTGGACTTCGGCCCGTCACGATTTTGCCTTTAGCTGTTAAGTGTTAAAATCCACACCCATGCCCCTGCCGGGACTCGAACCCGGGCCCGCTGAGTCGATAGCCTACCGCCGCAGACCACTCGACCACCCGGCCGGCATCAAGGCTTATGTTGAAGGTGCCATCCCGTCATGTGCCTGGTGTGACTAAGGGAAAACCCGGGGGAAAACAGTCAGGAAGGTCGGCCGCTGGGATCGAACCCACGCCCTCCCCCCCCCTTCCCAATGCTACGCCAACACTCTATGACTGAGCTACGGCGAATCGGTGAAATACATATAACGAAGAAAATCTAATCTGACTTTCCTAATCAATTATGTGAGCTTGGTAAAATGTTGATAATGAACTATTTCTAAGTAGAAAGAAAAGAGTAAAGTTCTTTGGGGAAAAAGAATCAGCAGCTCACTGAGAATCGAACCCGGACAGCCCGGCCAGCTCTCTGACGCTCTACAGAATACGCCAAAACGATAGCTGGTAACCAATGGTCTCTCAATGGCTCTATGTTTCACATACTTGAACAGTTGGCTAAGGGATGACAGTAGTAACACAACTTCCATTATTTATTCCTGAAGCGGCTGGTACTAATTGAATCTTTTAATTGCTTTTAAGGCCTTTAGACAACTCAGGCCGAATGTATGATGATAGGATGAATTGGTGGAATGAAGAAAGTTGGAGGAAACTGAAGAACACTGGGAAAATATACATACACGGGGTTTGCCCACCACAAAGCCCACAAAGCATGAGCTGAGCAGGGGTCAAACTGACGACCCTACGCTCCAGAGGTGAGCGCTCTACTAAGCCACTGCGGCCTAACGGCTGGTACTAGTGTTCAAAGAGGTTTGTATGTACGAATACAATGATTAATTTTACATTGCTTCTTGAATCGATTTTATTTATTACAACACAGTACGAACGAATAATTCAAATTAAACCTAAGAAAAAGAACAAGTATTTTGAACACTGACGTATGTTCTAAATGATTATTGGAGACAATTAAGATTGCTTGAATAGGATGATCTAAAAATTCTTAGATAACTCGACGAGAATTCTGTAGTAAGTCTAAGAGGAAATTCTGAGGAAAACTGAAAAATTATTTTGTTTGGTGCTCGAATGTACTGTTTCATAAACTCCGACGCATGTGTATAACTACTTACATCTTACTCTCTAATTCATGTCTAAAAAATGTAAGAAAGTTAATTAATAAGTTTGCATACCCACCAACTTTAAATTTTATAGTGGCAAAAATCGCAAGAAATGGTACAAAATTTCACCTATACTCTCCCAAATTTGACATTACACCCCCAAACTTAAAACCCTGGCGGAGTCCTTGCCATAGGCCCAGGATTGGTTCTTCGATCAGAAAGAACAGAGGGGACTTATAAAGAAGACAAATCGTAGTGCACATTGAAGTAGGAACCCAGAATGCTTCCAATGTGCAATCAACCAAAAAGCCACAGCAGACTTGTGTATTGACAGTCTGAATAGTAACATCATATGGTATAGAGGGAGAGAGTGATGTTCAACACTTCACTTACATTTATACTTGATGAACACTTCCCGTACACTTACATTTTATTACATTATAACATACTCTTCATTACGATACATATTTACATTTTCCACATTAATTTCTCTCTTCCTACACCTCTTACAACCCTATTGGTCTTAGCAAGTTCTTACTGACATTTTGACATTCTTTTTTCTGCCTCCGCCTCTTTATTTCCAGATTGGCCATTTCCTTACACTTTTCACGATTATAATTACATTGTGTAGTAGCTTAATATCCGAGACAATTTTCATCTTGACTTTTGTCTACTTCTTCATCATATTACTAATTCATATTTGACACATGTTACCACAGAGTTTGTTCTATATACTCTTGATTTGATTGGTAAAATAGTCCTCATTTTGGTCCACATCGTATTTTACTTTTAATGGAGCAGGTGACTGCAGTGTTGTGGACCACGGACATACCACGTAAATACATTTTCAAGTAACAAGTGGTTTTATTCATAAAAATCACGATTAATTTCATAATTCGTGAATAAATGCTAAAATTTCTAAACTCGTGAGTACGTCACGGGTAAAAACTGACTGAACTTTGCTTTCCACAACAAAACAACACATTTTCAAGCCTTTATGGGTCCCTTGACAGCGAAACTATAACAAAAGGGACCTTCTAATCCTGCTCATGGCGTCCGTCCGTGTCCAGAAATTCAATCTCAGGAACTACAAGGTGTAGAGAGATGCATGAGATGTCGTTGGAAAGGTCTTGAATAGACTAGTGTAGGGCTGTACCGTCTTGATTGATGCGTAGTTCAGTGTTGCCACATCATTTTTGAAACAATTGTTTAAATTGCTTCCATTCAGTTACACCTAACTGCGCCAAACTTAGCATAAATATTATTCGTTACAATGCAAAAACACTGAGATCGTCTACGTTTCTAAGCAACCTACTTACCAGTGTTGCCAACCTATTTTCTATAAATTATTTTTTTTCCCAATTGTTTCATTATTTTAGACAGAGGAGCTTCAAACATGGCATTGATATAATATTAACAAACCCCAGAAACCCCACTTTCAGTGTTGCCAACCCATTCCCAAGAAATATATCTCAGGAACCATAAAATGTACAGACGTGCTGAGGTATCGTTGGAAATGTCTTGACTAGACTAGCTCTGAGCCGCCGCCGGAACAGCCTTGATTGGTATAGTAGTTTAGTGTAGCAAACTCAATTTTTAAAATCAATTATTCAAATTACTTCCATTCAGTTAGACTTAGCTGCGCCAAACAGTATAAACATTATTCGACACTAGAGGACAATACCGTGAGTTTTCCCGTATCTAAGAACTGCAGTTGTCGATGTTGCCATCCAATTTTATAAACATTAATGCTTGCATGGCTAAAATGTTATCAAGAGACGGGAGCATATGCGTTTATTAAAACAATCGCACTGCAACTTGTTTTATATCATGCTTGATTTCTATCGGGAATTCGCGAGTCACACTCCACAAAAAGTAGGATAAAGGTAACTCGTGTCAAAACAGCCGACTGGGCTAATTGTATGATGTAACCCTATGGTCACATTGCGTCCGGTTTCGACCAAGCGTTTACACTGGCGAACACAGCCAAAAAAGGGTAGAACAAACAATAGAACGTGAAAAGGTGTGTGTGTGCTCACATTGTCACCGACTTGTGCTCCAGTGTTTGGACGTGTTCAGATGTAACCACACACACTTACATTGTGTTATTTGCTCTAGCGTTTTCGGCCATGTTCGCCAGTGTTAAAGTTTAGCCTAAATCGGACACAATGTGAGACGTCAGGTTATCCTCTAACAGGTTCGGGGTTTCGGGTCAGCCTGGTACAGCACTAATAATGATCCTCATACGGATTTTATTTCCTTGATAGATATAATTGATAGATATTATGCTTCATTTCGCAGTATTCTCTACAGAAGACGGTAGTGTATTGTTCACGATAAAACTATTAGTAGGTTCAAATTGTTCTCTTTAAAAACGTTTAATTATTAACAAAAAAAAATTTTACGCCTTCACAAGCATTAAGGAATTAGGGCAAGTGGTTTGGACGGGGGAATATAGAGTGAAATAACCTTCTGTTGACGCAAAAGCATTTCTAATAGCAAGAGAAGGTGGAAGATTTTTTTTTTTTTTTTTTTTGAAAGCATAACAATAATGTAAGACAACTGCTTTCCCCTTCTCGCCTAGATTTTACGTTCGTTGCCTTATCGACAGTAAAAGAATCTTATTTTAGAGAAGCAAAGAAAAAAACGGTCTCCTTGACATCAGGAGCACTTAACAGCATCAAATTTACGATGTAATAAAGGCGAATGACACTGAAAAATGAGCTTTTGCAAACAGCGCCTATACAGCTTATTCAAACTGCAGTTCTTCTGCTGTTATTTCTTTTTTTCTTTTCTTTCGCTCGTCATATCTTTGCTTTAATGTGTGAGTGCATGAGAAGGAAAGAAAGAGGGAGAGAGAGAGAGAGAGAGAGAGAGAGAGAGAGAGGACTTTTCTTTCCATGACGTTGTTTTAAGAGAGTCGGAGTATTTGATTCCCAAACTCTTCTTCACTAAAATTAAAAAGAGTGGAAAATTTAATACACTGCACTAAGATAATAATATTAATAGTAGCGCACAGAATAAAAAAATTCAAAGTTATCTGTGAAACAGCAGTATAAGTAGCACACCATTAAATCTGGGAAATGAAAATTATAGGACAGAAAACACTGACGAAGAACAGCTGAAAATAACAAACAAGAAACAGACAAGGCTTTACGATACACGTGCTAACCAATTAGACAGCTCAAGGCCCGATAAAGACACTTCAAATATATGGCTAAAAGAAGCACATATATACTGCGAAACAGCAAGATTCATGATAGCAATTCAAGACAGGATCATCCTAGCAATAACCTATAGGAAACATACCCTTAAAGAAGTAATCGAAGACCTATGCAGAAGGTGTACAACACTAATAATAAAACCATAAAACACATCACGGGAGGTTGTATCACACTCCCTAACTTTGAATATACCAATAGGCATAACAATGTAGGGAAAAAAAGTCATTCTTCAACAGACAGCGAAAATTATAAACCTCAAACCAGACAACGCATCCTTATACAAATACAACTACAGAGAAAACTAGGAGAATCATATATACAAACTATATTAGGATCGCGAAATAAGAACAGATAAAACATTCAAAGCAAATAGAACAAACACCCTTCTTCTTGATGAAACGAAAAAAGAGGCTCACATCATAGACATCGCAATTCCTCCAAACAACAACCTCAAAACAATAACCTACAATCAACGAGCACTATAAAGATAAACAAATATTTTAGAACTGAGCTCTCTAAAATCAAACAAACGTGAAAATTAAGTCAATATGTATACCGTATGTCCCACAATTAAATCGACAACTGGTATTGTCCCCAGATCAACCATGGATCAATCACAAGCACTCAACATCAAACATTTGGTATCCTTAGAACAAAAATCAGTTATATACCATATTATCATAAGATTCCTACAGACCGAAATGTAAACTCTCTACTAAGGATGTCCCATAGACATCTTAGGGACGTACCCCCCGGGATATGCGGAAGTCGAATGGACATACAAATATTTACTTTGGTTCCGAGAGCGGGATTCCCATGGGATGCCTGTAGGACACTTTTGGGATACATGGGGTATCAACGGGACGTTTTGTAGAACATTTTAAATCCCTGATATATCCCATTGACATCCAAAAGATTTCTATTGGATCAGAAAAAGATAGATCTTGCTTATCACAGCATGTGGCTTCTGTGGAACATCGCATAAATTTTCTACTTAATTTCGGGATATCCCATCAGGATATCCAAGGGACGCATTACGGATCTCCTGAATATCCCGGGATACGATTCCGCAGTTTAGAAAGAATCTCGTACATTAGTGCTATCTGAGAGCATTGCACCAATAAAATTTAAAGGATAATATTGCATAAAAATATTAAGAAAGTCTTAATGCCCGGGGTGGAAATTCCGCAGCGTTTCGGAGCAACAAGCTGCCGAAAACTTGGAAAAATTAACTTTAGAATTTCATATTTCCAATGCAAATAACAGTAGAGTTGAGGCGATATGGTATCATCAAAGATTTTAAATTAGCTCTATCCAAAACGACATATTTCGAAACTGTGCAATGAGTGATTCTCCAAAGGAAGAAGATTTTCAGAAATTGTTTAATATAATTGTACAGAAGAAAGAATGTATTGGTATTGTTTTCCCCATTTTGTAATGAGTCGGTGATTTTGGTAGCGAGATAACTCGATTCCTTTCATGTTTTTCGTCCTTGTGCATAGAACTCGCACTTCGTGTTTAATTACCCACACAAAATAAAATATTTGTGTTAATTTAACATAACAAAGCGAGGTTGATTCCTCTGATAAATCAACACAACGAAGGTGTCATAGAAGACATACTCACTAGGTTGGGAAGTGTGATGTGTTAAATATGATAGTGTTGAATTAACACAGAAAATGTAGTAGTCAAAATTCTATTGAATTAACACTGACAGTTTTATTTCTCGCATTTCGAGATTTCAGAAAGTAATTTCAGCTTTGTCCGTCTCTCCGTAAGTAACTCAGGCTTGCGTCTGAACCAAATCCGACAGAAAACATATTTTTTTTCTGATCTGACGTCAGTGATCTTGATTTATAGATATGGTCGTCTTTAGTCTGGGAACGCTAAAACTGACAGGTCCTTTTCATTAGGCCAGCTTTCTTCATTTTCTTATACAATAAATCAAAAGAGCGTAACTTTTCACTCTTTTTATTCGATAAGAAAGTGATGTCAACGAAAATTATTGTTTTAATCAAAAAGAATCGTTATCAACGAAACATCCTCACCTTGGATAGAAAATGTGATCATTTGAAATGGCATTCCGATGCTTTATGGGTCTTATTTTCTCTTTAAACTTGAAGATATGATGGGTACTTGTAAAGTTTGTTTCCCGCCATTTCTTAACGCGAAGTGTATTGAAATGCAAATGCCTACTCTGAATTTAATCGCGGTTAGTTAAAAATGACAACAGAAGACCTGATAACTTTTCCGAATGCCAAAAATATACCCGAAGATTTGTAAAGAAATATATATACAAGAAATCTTTGAAGGTTGTTCTCAAGAACTTGGTAGAAAGAGACTCTATTGAAGGCATTATCTTCCAGTTATCTTGCTAGACTAGGGGATAAAGTATTGAATCGCTAGCCAGGAGTTAGCAAGTTCTATTCCCACTGACGTCAAGATTTTTGTATTTTTAATTCAAAAGAACATTACTTTTATTCTTAGTACTTGAGAATTAATGCTACCTTTGGTTCTTTTTTTATATTTTCAACAGTTTATTACGCCTTTTTCATGTTCAAAAGAGATTCAATTTCAATACATGGAAATTCGTCTTTAAAAAAATACATTCCCTTCGATAAGAGCAACCGGAGATCCTATGTTTCTTCGAGCGGAAATTTCTCACTATTTCTCCGGCGAAAAATCACTTTAAAAGATTTACCCCTTTACCTGCTCTCGCAAGTTGAAATTTTTCTCTGAATTCCAGCGGTATTCCACTCTTTCGAGTTTAGTGTGTAAGATTTCAAGTTTAACATCCTAATGAAAAACTGGGTAGAGACAAACAGATTTCAGATTTGGGTGATTTAGCGGCCTCGATTTATTTAGCCGTTTTAAATCTAATGACTTTAAACTTTGGTAGGTCTTTTTATACGTTTGTTTACTTTCCTCCATTTAAAATAAATGACACTAGTTTCAATATATAGAATTAAGCACGTTGTCCTGGGATACGACGTAAGTTTGCACTATAAACACTTCTTAGCCTCTCGTGACTAGTAGGATGCTGCTTACATTACTATTTGAATAGTTTGTTATCAAAGATTAGGTTTCCATTGTAAGAAAAACCTATCACACTTTACTCACGGAAATTCCGCTGATGTTTTAAGACTCGTACACTGAAATTTCTTCTGAATTTAACGTCAAATAATAATCCCCCTTTTCTGTTGAAAGAAACTAATGCAATAATCCTTCCACGCCTCTGAGAACTCCAAGAAAATTCACCACATCATTCGTCACTTGGAAACAAAACCCAGCGAAACATATTTTTTTTTCTCTGCTTTTCTCTTTGATCCATTCTTGTAGCTACCAGTTAAGATACTTTCTCTCTTGGGTAGCTTTAAGTAAAGTGACATCAACGTTTTAAATGTCTTAAAGGAACAATACACTCATTCATCTTGTAGCCTTAACACCATCACAATTTCAAATATCGGGAAGATATTTTCGTTCAATTGTCTTCTTGTGGCCGAAGAAACAGTAGGATACAATTTTATGATAAATGAACATCTTTACTTAGCGCTGGATACGTTATTCTCCTCACATAACCATAAAGAGACCATTACCAATGGATTACAATATTTGAATTCTCATAAAACCTGTCTTATATAGTAAGAATGTCCCTAGAGAAAAATGAAAATACACTGAAAAAAAATGTAGGTGTATTATGTATATTTTATTGTTCATTTTGGGACAGCGATGTGAATTGCATTATAGTGGTAATCATATACTGTTGAAATTGCAACAGTAAAGTGGAGACGAGTATTGATCGGGATTCGAACATGAATCACTCACTTACAAGCCCGACGTCATACCGAATGTACTAAGATGTCAATAATAACTATATACCAAAGGGCAATAACACATAAAATACGGTAGAATTATCGTACCTGAATGGGTATCTCAGTAATGACTATCAAAGAATTTTTTGACTCACTAGTAATCCATTCCCACAAATTACCCCACTAACATCTCACTTTTAAATCTGTCAACTAACAAGGGAAGTGTCCGTGGTGTCAGTTGAGTTGCTTAATGAGACTTGAGTTGTAAAAAGTAGTCCCATAGTTGTCTCTAAAAGCGAAATTCGTTTCGGCTGACATACAGAACTATATGAGATAGTACTTCCTAGTATTCCCTATTGGAGATGATTTTAATACTGTCTTTGCACTATTTCTTTGTACGTCTCAGTATCTACGTTTGAGTAAGCGAATATCACGCGCATGATTGTAACAATTAATTATACACAATCAATACTGTGGCCTTGGCTGTAATCATTAATTATACAGAATCATAATTTACATAGATTGTAATTTGTTTTCTTTTTAGAATGAAATCTGCAAATACTAGAGCAGTGTGTACTTTTGGTACAAAATTATGGACCCTTGTAATACACTTGCTTTTAATGTGATGTGCTTGCTCATTGTACATCTTATTATTATTACCATCATGCAGTACTTAATTTACGCTATTGCAAAACGTAAACTACAGATATTCAAATGCCTTCAATAGCTCATATTTGTATATGACAGTGTATTGATATACGTGACTTTCGAAGCCTCATAACTCTTAAACGCATGAACGTCAGCCGAAACGGATTAAAGTTTTCGGGTCGACCATCTACCTACTTTCTATGACCAAAGTCTCATTAAGCAAATCAACGTACACTTCCCTTGATTAAAGATATTTGCTGCGTTTGATGAAATACGCTATCAAGATGACTGCCGCCAATATTTGACTAACGTTGGAGATGTGGCTGTGATAACGAATCGTTTTCTAGTCCACAGCATGTTAGAGTCTAGATAAGAAGAAACTTTGTGGTTCTCCGCACAAAATTTATTTTACTTTTATGCGTATTATTTTGCTTCATTACGATATAACCCTTTTATTTACGTTACTATCGTGGAAAGCAGATTTTGGATTCCACATTGAAATCCTTGTATCTCGAAAAAGAAGCAGAATTTGGTAAACAATAAAGATTCTTTTTTTCTTGTTTTGGTGTCAGATACCGAATGCCAGAAATTTCGCAGATGAATTTTAGCTGTCGAATTCTGTGTTCAAAACGACAAAAAAAATTCTGGCTGCAAATTTGAACCTATGT
>JAGDQP010015575.1:21103-39943 GCA_022664845.1 Lepisma saccharinum
TTCTTTTATTTATTTATTTTTTGTAAAAAAAAAAAGAACTTATTTTTTAAAAATACAGTTCTCAAAGGAACACACTAATTTCATCCAATTTTGAATGTAACTCCACACTATTACTCTTTTCAAAAGTGATGGTTAATGATTGAACTTTCCAAAAGAAAGATGAAGCTTATTCATTAGAATTGCCTTTAGAGGACGCCAATCACAAAACCAATCTTTAATACTAACGAGCAAGATCTTGTTAAAACTCATCGTTTTAAGCGCCATTAAAATATGAGATTTTCTTTTCTTTTCAACTCTCTCTCAAATTTCAATTTATTTTTTACAAAAGTATTTTTTTTTTATAATTAAGTATGCTTTAGTTCGGGGTTTTCAATTTTCCATATAGGCCTACTGCATGCTCATATGAAAATTTAAGAATCAATTTTCAGATTCCTTGTCAGTAAAGCTATTGCAAAAGGAACCTTCTATTTCCGCTCATGGCGTCCGTCCCTCCGTGTCCAGAAATTAAGTCTCAGGAACTACAACGGATAGAGAGACGTATAAGGTGTCGTTAGAAAGGTTTTCACTAAACTAGTTCAGAGATCCTGGAATTGTCCTGATTGCTACAGTGGTTCAGTGTTGCCAGCCCATTTTCTAAACATTCAATCGTTCAAATAGTTTCCATTCAGTTAGACCTAGCTGCGCCAAACTTGGCATACAAAAACACTGGGAGGACCTACGTTGCCAAGTAATCCACTTAGCAGTGTTCCCAGCCTATTTTCTATAAAATTATATTTTTCTAAAAAAATAGTTTCCACTATTTTAGTCATAGCAGCAACAAAGTTGGTATAAACATTGTTTGGCATAATGGGAACATACTGCGGGTGTTCACACTCCCCAGAAACCACCTTATTAGTGTTGCTAGCACATGGCAAAAATATAGCTCCTGAACTAAAAGGTGTAGAGGCATCCATGAAGTGTTGTTCACCAGAAGATAAATGCACCAGAAACAGAAGATATTACGTGAAGTAAACCAGTGACTTGAGTATAGTAGACATCCCCAAAAGAAACAAACTTCTGGAGATTAACCGAACTATCCTGATAGTGCTGCGTTGAAATAAGTGTTCGTGAGTGTAGCATCAACACACGACCTTTAACGAAAGAGATCTACTAACGCACGAATGAAGAAGGTATAGACACCCGAGGGGTTCGACTATGCTATATGATTCCGAAAAAGACCACCTACGAAAGAATAACCCACCGGCCACCTTTCGAGAAAGTACTATACATTGAGCTAACAATAAAAGCCCAAGGTGTTTCACTACAGCACATGATTCCAAAAGGAAGAAAACTAAAGCGAACTAACACATGAGTTCACAAAGTACTACTCTGAGCTAACAGCCCACGCTGTTCCACTATAGTATACAACCCCAAACAAACCAACAACGGAAAGTTAAATTAACAGTCCAGAAGACTCTGCGTTGAGATAAGAGACCGAGGGGATTGGCTATAGTACACGACCCCAAAACATACAAACTGTAGAAGACTATCTACCAATCCGCAACGTCCAACGGGCGTTGGTATAAAGACTGCAGAGTGTTTGACTATAAATGCACGGCATAAAACAAACTCATAAATAATAGAAAGGAAAAGAAATAAGTGATAACAATAAATGTGACGACTGATAAACTAGTTTTTAAGAACTTGCAACCATCAACAGATCACAAAATGGTGGTGGTTGTGATGTATGGGTTCGTTAATTTCTAGTTGAGAGTCCTTAATAGAGAAGAAAATAGCCTGGTGTACACAGGAAAATGTAATAGTAGCGGTAATTCAATAATAAAATATGTAGATAGATAGACATGCGCTATGTATACATGCGCTACACGCATTAATAAACACGGCATCAAATATTAGTTAACACTGAACGCCGAATGAAGCAGAGAATAGAACCATAAAACGTTGAATATGCATGACGTAGTTATACAGAAAGATGGGTTGATGTGGTGTAGGAAATTGACCAACATGCAAGTTGAAAGTGAATTATGTCCCTTCCCTTTGAAACATTGTTATAAAATGCATTTGTTATCTGCTATTTTTAGTCCTTAGGTTGTCTTTTTTTTTTTTTTTTTTTTGTCATTAACTTTCCTCGCGTAATGAAGATGAATTTTAATCGTGTGAGCGTTCGACTGTTGGCCGAAATTGATTCGGTATTTGTTTACTTCGTGAACTAGACTGGTGGGGTTGAGGGAAGGGTAGAAACGTGGTTATAAAGATTTAAAAATAGACGTAAAAGGGTTTTTTGTTTGCTTAATTTTGTTAACAAAGTTTGTGGATCACTTTTGTTATTCTGGGACATAAAGAGGAGAGTATAATTTTAAAAAAACGCCTCTGATTATGGTAATGATAGGGTTGATTAGAGTTTATATATTGGTCGTGTTTGTGTGTGTGTGTGTGCGTGTGTGTGTGAGAGAGAGAGAGAGAGAAAGAGAGAGAGAGAGAGAAACTCTGTCACACACACACACATTCTGAAACTGTAAGCATATATCAGAACTTTACCAATTTGATTACGTAGTTTCTTGGTGCGTTTCTCGAAATCATTTTTAGGCATAAAGAGGTTCGTGATATTAACCACTGTAATTCTTTACGCTAGTCGGCCTGCTGTCAACTGTCAAATATATTTGTAGTATGCGACTATAGTAAGTCTATCACGTGGTTATATTTCACTGCCAATTCTTATATTCACGCCTTCTTCTAAGTCAAATTTCCTGTGGGTTCTTCACCTCCAAACATTCGTTTGCAACGCGTTTGTAACGCACAGGTTTTTGGAAACCCTGGCTGGAGTCGCAAAAAACTGCAACGCCCCCAACCTAATATAATGATCCCCAAAAAAGGATCACACAGACAAATAAGGTCACCAGGAGCCTAGAGTACCCATGCAACGCATCTAACCTAATCTCTAGCTCCAAACATTTTCTACACCCCAGACGAGCGGCGCAGAAATGCCTTCCAGATTTAAGAATATCTGGGAAAGAGAATTCCAGATCCTTGTGATCGCCGTAAAAAAAAATTAATTTAGATCGAGGGAGAAAATACCGGTAAGGCGACACCTCCAATCGTTTAATTAGATCGTCAGTTCATACTCCGAAGTACCAGCTGGTTCAGATTAGCGACAGATTAAGAAAGAAAACTCAAATCTTTACTTGGGAAATAATCTCAAATGATGATACGCATAACGACTCATATGTGACTCATACTGTGTCTTTACTCACTTCGAAGTCTACAGGGTGGCAAAAGACCATGTCTTACCTTTACCTTAGTAGGGTCCACACCTGTAATCTGGAATCGCAATTCCTGAAATAAAGACGAACGAACACAAACGAATGACGGTCGCAACGCAATCCAAACGTAGTGTCATAACGCAATAGAAAATAATATTTATTCACACAAATCACATGCTGGAGTCACTTCATATGTCAATGCAGAAATAACCAGAAATTCAGTATATAGTTCCTTTCCCAAGTTATCATTTCTCAGCTGGCGAAAGAATCCTACCACTGGTCTACGGATTTATGAACCGATCTAATCTAATTAAAATCACATCACTCAATACGATAGGTTTACCGAAACACAGAAATAATTAGTATCAATTGCTGTCAACTTCACGTAACGATTAGTAGCTAATTTCCAATAAATATTAAGTCAAACATTAAATAACTCACTGCACTTTATAAATCTTACTAAACACTGTTAGAGGATTATCAACTAATGCCGTAGGTCGTACCTGGTTAACTGAGAGGTTTCTATACTACGTTCACTGAACATAAACTCAAGATTTTTCGAAGAAATATAAAAATTTCAGAATTTCAATTTATTACTTTGAATTTACACATTGCACGTTTACGGATATGATAGTTTTATAAAGACATGAACAGAATTACTGTTGAGTTGAAGGAACAAATTTGAATGATCTATCTGGTGTACATTGAATTAATTAAGCAGAACTGAAAGTTACGTAGTCACACATAAATGTCCATAATTGCTATAATAATTAACAAATTTTGTTGATATTTTCACCAATTATTCCCGAAATATTGTTATATAATTTAGAAAAGTTTTGTTACAGAATTACTTACACGAAAGAAGTTATAGTCCAAAATACATCGTATAGAAATAATCACTTTAACGCTATTAATTGTGTGACGTCATTACAGATGATTACTACCTTATACAAAAGACGTTCTGAATAAATCTTGAAAATACAAAATAATATTATAAAATACGACTTTTTCATCGGAGAATAGTGGCTGGAGTTGAAACCAAAATTATCGAACCATGTCGAATAATATCAAATTTACTATTAACATCGAAACGGTACGCAAAGATAGTCGAACAGACATGTTGCTAATTTGATCAAGTAAGGAAAATATGCGGTAGCTGTCAAACATGGCTAACCGGGAATTTCGAATGGATTTTGAAACTGGAGACGAGAAATTGGCATATGATTATTAAAATCCAACGAACCGATACTTGTAATGTAAGAATTCGGTCAATAGCGGCCCCATACTGAAATTTAGAACATATTGTACATTTTAATAAATAACCTCAAAACAAAATAATATAAAATTTTAATGAAGTGAAAATTCCGAAACAATGACGCTGAAAAAGTCCTGATAGCACTAGTATCGGTTTAATTCTTCTTAATACGATTTATAATATATTACATCGGAATGGACGAAAATAGTCGAAATCGAAAATTACACTAAATTTGGTGTTTATATCTACCTCTCGTAGACAGGGCTTAGGAAGTACAGATGACGGAAAGCCCAGACATCCACTCGTCTCGTTTTAAAAATTGGAACTAAACTAACATGGCGTGGGAGAGCAGTTCTCCCAGCAAACGGAGAAGAAGGTTGATTCACACCAATCAGCAAAAAACAAGTCACGAAGCATTGACTAGGGTCCAATCAAAACAAGCGTTAGATCCAAGTCATTGCTGCGTGACTAACGAAAACCTGGATGGATAACGATAAAAATCCAAAGAAAAATCCAAACGAAACACGCTCAAAGAGTCTAAAACCAACCAAAGAGAATGAGCTAAAGAGAACACACAGAAAGAAAACAAAACGGAGACTAAGAAAATAAAAGGGGAGAAAATAAATATAAAAATGGAACAGCAACTAGGCTGTTACACGTTCATGGAGACAATTTATTGCATCATTAGCTCAGAATTTCGCTGTCGTAATCACAGCTAATATGTACCGCGTGCCCAGCTTTAACTCGCCCAGACTCAACCTGCAGTATCGACTCGCTAACGAAAATTTTCTTGTTTGTCTCTGATTATTGGTACCTTCGTATATATTTTTACATGGTCTCTTACATTCTTCACTGCCAGCAATACACACTATATTATCCGGAATGATTGGAGACCGATAGCGTGCGGATAACCGATACTCCATACAAACAATTACTAGGTCTACTTAAAATAAGGCGATAAATATGAAAGGCAAATCGGTTTATCTACGTAATCTTGCGACCTGGAATATAAGTTGAGTTTTAGAGAGAATTGTTATTAACGTCCTAAACGAGCTGGTGAGCTTCTAAGAACGGGACCTACACTTATTAGTAAAGTGAGTTCCGAGCCACTGCGTTCAATGGATCTCGGCGGGGTTTGAACCCGTGACCACGTGCATGGAAAGCGAGCGCTCTAACCTCTCGGCCAAAATAGTTTTAGAGTAAAAACACAGCACTGTTAAAGGACTCAAAATAAGGTTTACTATAGCCATATCAAACGAAATTGATCATACACATTTTTATTATTATTATTATTATTCATGACTCGGTTGTTTCCGGATAATCGATGTTCTCCTGTACCAAATGTTTCACTCTTTTTTTTTTTTTTTTTTAATGTTCAACCAATTTTTTGGAATTGTATTGTTAACAATATTTCAAGAAGAAATTGCCAAAGAAAGACAACAAGAACTCCTTGGAATCGTTCTCAGACACACTTTCAGATCCTATAAAATTTGCTTTGATAACAGTTAAGAGTAATGAGAAAAAAAAACAAAAAACAAAATCACCTCTTCAACAAATGAAAAGCGTTGCGCTTCAGATGTTTACTTAGACGATAAAAACTATGCAAATTGCCGTGACTCAAGCCTGGTTTATTTAATTTGAATTTGAATGTATTTATTCACGGCCTCCTGTCAGCTTAGGCTCAGGCCTGGATGGGTGGTGGAGGGTAGAGGATGGATAAGGTATTAGCCAGTTTTTTTTTTGCTTAAGATACCAACCCGGCATTCGACTGGTGAAACTGAGGTAAACCGTGGGAAATCTAAGTCAGGATGGTCGACCGCAAGGTTCAAATCCACGTACTTATACATTACCGCTCCGAAGTCCACTTTTAGTTTGAGAATCGAAAGAACGGCATAGACAAATAGTTCTTTGTTATTCATTGTACATGAACTTACTCTTTTATCAGTTTTTGTTTCTTCTTAATTCCGCGGTGGTGCGCAAAGATCCTATTTTTAGCTAAATGTGCCAGTGAAAACATTCCTTAAAAAGCTTTCTGAGCATGTTCACTTTCCGTACAGTTTATGGCTACCCCAACCACCACCACCACACACACCCAAGCATATAATCATCAAAGACAATTAACATTATATACAGGGTGTCCCCCAAATCAAGATGCAAATTTCGGGAGGTGGTTATTTACATCAAAAGAAGAAAGAAATTCCTTTGAAGGAATTTCCAAACATTAATAGTTTCGGAGCTACAGGTGTTCAAAGTTACGTAGACATCGTGACAAATAACGTCATATCTCAACACATAATGACGTAAGCGATGTCAGCTTAGCATATCATAATCAAAGTAGTACCCGATATATCTATATAAGCAATATTATTAGTGACTGACGGAATGCCGAATAGACAGGTTTTGCAAGATAAGAATTGTCAAAAGAATTCAATGGTTTAATAGAGCAAACAAAGAAATCACCTCTAAGCGGTATTCGCCAATCATTAATATATCTAAAATAGGTGTATTGGGTACTATTTTGAATGTGATTTTCTAGTCCGACACGGCTTACGTCATTACTTTTCGAGATATGACGTCATTTGGAACAATACTGCTTTAACTTTGAGCGCCTGCAACTCGGAAACTAGGCATATTTTGGGGCATTATTTAAGTAACATATCTCTGTGCGTGTTTGTGTGTGTGTGCTAAAGAGAGAGAGTCCAGGGAGGAGGGGGGGAGGAGAGAACATGTCAATGGAAACAGGAAGGGAAATCCAGAATCTGTTTTTCAGGTGAGAAAGGGTTGTATTGAGGTTAGTCTCCCTCCTGTAGTGATTCTGAGTAACTTTGTGTGTAGCCATTTAGCTCGAGGAGAGAAGTAGGACATTTTACAACCTCAATATAATGTACATGCTTTACTTCATCTTCTGTGTTGGTGACACCACGCGTTTAGATTCAGTATCCCCTGAAAAATAACGTTTGAGAGAGAGAGATTGGAAAACATGGAGTATTTAACTACGCGCACAGGGTGTCCCTAAACCAATGGTGCAAAATACGTGAAATTATTACTTACATCAAACCAAGGGAAGGGGGGTAATACTTCGAAGAAATTCCGAATTATGATAAGTTTCGAAGTGACGACGACATTGTTACAAATGACGTCATAGTTTGACATATAATGACATAAACGGTGTTGGCTTAGCAAATTACACTCAAAGCAGCACCCAATACGTTTATTTAAGATATGTTTATGATTGGACAATATCTACGCTTATATTATTAAACCATTTATTTCCTTGACAAGTAAATTCTTAAGTTATAAAACCTGTCTATGGGACACCTCCTCAATCAAAATCATGGGTACTATTTCGAGTGTGATTTGATAAGCCGACACTGCTGACGTCATTTGTGTCGTGATATGATGTCTCTTGTGACGATTCCACCGTGACGTTGAGCGCCTCCGAAATGGGCATGGTACCGAGACTGGTCTTGGTTTCGTCTCGAATTCTAGTCCAAGACCCAGATAGAGACTAGGGTTTATGAATCGAGACGAGACCGAGACACTATGCATCGAGACTTACTCGAGACGAAACCAAGAACAAGACTTACTTCTCGAGAGGAGACCGAGTCTTGCCTCTCGAGACTCTCGTCTCGATCGACACTGTAAGCTGTATTTTTATGAATGTCGATATGTGTTCATTTAATGCTTTTGTTTATGTTGTTTTATAATAGAAGGGGTCTTACGAGAATTAGTTTCCTTCTGATAAATTTTATTTAACATGTTATATTGTAGTTTAAAAATATGAATATAAGCCATACAAGTAGTCAAGTTATCAATGCCAAACTATTTTCTGTTCTCTCAACAGTAATATAAATGTGTTGAAAATTGATTCGGGAACGGATAAATGCAGAAATTTATTTACTTCTGCGGATTTTCATCCCTTTCTCCCTGCTGATAGTATTTTATTTCTTTTGACACTATCCCATTTACATCAGCCTCTACCAGACTGATTCCGTAAAGAGTGTAAAGCATACGTCAAGAAGTCAAATTGCCTAAATTCTAGTATAGATCTTTTCTTACACAATTTACTTATTGTATTTAAAAAATTGAAAGATTTTTGTAATATTAACCGGTACCTTAGAAAAGATGGAGACTATATATATTTCTACGTACAGTATATGGAAACAAGTAAGCCTGAGCTGAGTCGCGGGATACATCAACGGCACCTCAACTTTCTTCGTAGTCCTGGCAGTTCCTGATTTGAAAGTTGTCACCGGACAGACATATCAATAGTATAAGGCTTCCCAGCAGTTGTTGCTGAAGCCTAAATGTTGGTACAAAGTTTCCCTGTAGAACTTCTTAGTTTATGCAGAGGAAATTCTGCACAAATTATTACGTAAATATGTCTGTACATTCTATAAAAAACAATACTTCAATACTGTTTTTATAGAAATCAAGTAAGCCGAGCGAGCATTAAATTTGGATTATCTATATATCGTTGGTGAAGTTTCGTCGAGACCTCTCGAACGACAAATCAACCACCTTCGTAGCCCTAGTAGTTTCTCAGTCGCAAGTTGTCGACAGATGGACATAGAGGAAATATAAGATTTATATAGTATGCTTTAGGTAGAGTGAACTTAATTACATTCGACATCATACAATGACGAAATTTTGCACGGAGACGTAAGTCGGGTGACAATACAACATTCCTTTGTTACTTTTATATATTTCTATATATTTTAAAAGCATATTTTAATATTTTTAATATGGATTTCTTTATTATAAAATAAATACAAGTCTTCAACAATGTTCCGTTTGTCTGGTTGCAGAACCTTTTAGGATTTGGTTCACAAAACATTAGCGCTTTAGAGAAACTATCCGAACACCGAAATAACTCGAAAATATTTTAAAAAAAAACTTTTAAAGATATATTTTCCTTAAATAATTCCTACTAAAAAGTATAAACTAATTTTCTTTATGCATGACTAAAAAGAAAAGCATGCGGCGCGCGCCAATTGAAGAATTTATAAAGTGACAGTATATGAGAGAGCGGCTCCTGCTTTTCTTTTTAGTCATGCATAAAAAAGTATATTTTTTTTACTTTTTAGTACGATTTTTAAAAGTATGTTCTTAAAAAGATTTTTTTTTTATTTTACCTATTAAGCTATACCTTGTTGGAATATTTTAACCTGGTAACGCGGATTATTTGATATTCCAATGTGCCTATTTCAGGTTATGAGATTAGCAATACGCTATTTGAAAATAACGCCTACCGGGGAACACACTTCACTCTTTTCTTTTTGCTTTAATGTATGGTGCAGTTGTAATCCATACACATGAACATGTGAATTGGTTCTTTTAATCAGTCAAGAGCAGTATTATAAACTAATTGATTCGTGTGGCTGTGGAGTTCGGTAAATGAGATTTTGAATTGCTTTGTATTTGATTATTTCCTTGTACAAAAGTTAATTGACACATACTATACACTGTTAACAATATTGTTAACGCTGCTAGGAATTCTTAGGGAAGTTCCGCACAATTATTAGTATTTCATGTTGTTTCACTGTAATGGAGGAAAACTCAGAGATTTTTCGTATGATTATCTGGATATTTTCAGTTTTCAGTTCTGTACATGTGCAGAATTATAAAACTGTTCCTTACCGTAGCTGTGCATGCAATACTGATCAAGAGTTTGTAGGGACCCATTTTCGGTTGGTCACAACAAATCTTACCCTCTCCCCCTTTTTATGTGTATTCCTTTTCCTTTTTGTTTCTGCATTATCGGTATTTTTTTCGTCTTCGGCTTTCTTCAAAGGGTTTTATTTGTCAAGGTGACAATAAAGCCGAGCCACTCAGATCATCCCTTTCATTGTTGTGTTGGCGGGATTTTATTCTTTATATTTCTTCACTTTATTACTTAATTATTCTTTGCATATTTTACTGCATTATTTTCTTCAACAATTTTTCATTTGTTTTAGATCTTCAAAAAGAAATTGAAAGATCTGATTGTTGGTTTATTTCCGTTGAGATTTTGGTTGGCTAAGCCACACCCCCTTCCGCTTCTCGTTGTCTGATTCGATCGTTTTCTCTCATTGGCTGAAGCCGATCAGTAATTCAACCATGATCGTCGAGTAGGAAAAGCTGCACAAGATTATTCTGCCTCCGAAAATAATATAATAAGTGAATTTATAATGCAGCACAATACCTAAAAGTTTTATTAATACAAAACCAGCCTCTTCTGATCAAAGATATTAATTTTGGGAAGCTATATTCTTCAGATTCTTCATAGTAGAAGCTGAGATTTGAATTCTACAGTTGGCGTTTTGCATCGTCCGTAATGGATGCCCCTGGAAGTGTGCAACGAGAAGTTTTTGTGAGGTTCATCAGTGTGTCAGGTGATTTTTGTGATATGTGTGGTGTGCAGTGTTTTTTCTTGTTTTTCTTAAATAAAATAAAATATATCAGTTGTGGTTCTAAACCCCTTTTCCTTCAGTGTGCGTGTAAAAGTGATTTAGTGCACCTTCAGCATGTTAGTGATTTGTGGTTTTAGTGGAAACATGTGTGAAGTGATGATGTCGCTTAATTGGGTATGCATCGGGGTTGGTTTACTATCAGGTACGTATGGCTAATGTCTTAAAATTCTTCTTTTTCTCTCTCAGAAACCCGAGTCTGTTTTATCTACATATAGATAGCGAAATTTCAGCACGTAAAAATTTGGTTCGTATGCGTTGAAAATTTACCTTGCACTATAGTTGATGCTACCTTTCAAATGTACATTCTTTCCCACTCAGCATTTGTTTGCTCATTTTGTAAATTAGTGTGATTTATATTGCACGAAATTTCTACGGTGTGTCCGTTTTTGTAACCGTAAGATTGTAACGTTTTTTGCAAGGTTTTATTCCGATTACCAACAAAGTTCAAAGCTTCTTCGTTGTTTTTCGCAAACCATAAACCAGTTTGCTCATAGAAATTCATTCTGTGAATCTACACCTAACCCAACTATAGTACGTCTCGACTGTGTTATCGAATTGAAGGTTAGGCTGTGTTGAAAACAAAGATGAAAAATACATAAAATGTTTGACAATGATTTTTGGAATATTAAAGTAAATTTCTGCCTAGAAGTTATATTTATAATTAATCTTTTTTCATAGAAAGAAATGCTATGCTTCGGTGATTGTGGAAATTTTCTTTAACTGGGCTAAAGTGTAGAATGTCTACCATATTTGGAAATTGAAAATATTCTAATCTTTTTCGATGGAAATGTGTGTGAATTCCTGTCTCTGCTCTTAGGCAAAGTATTGCTGTAAAACGATTAATCTACCATTTTGATATGTGAAATTAACAGCATCTTTGAAACATTTTTTGATGTGCTAAAGATTCTCTTTGGAAACTTTTTTATTTTCACGAAATTCAAAAATCAGTCTTTTCCATTGCGTTTGTTATTCTTAAGCAAGAATATATTATATTTTACCGGACATTCCTTGTGTCAATGGCTTTATTAAGAAGTAGGTAGTTTATTTTCACTGTGGTATTGCTGTAAGGTTCCCAAACTTCACCTATTTCAGTCCGCGAAGTGTTATTTCATGTGTATATGAGAAAGTAACTTCAGATGAAGTAAAGTATTGATATTTTGATTTGATGCTTCTGCAAACATTAGGGAAGAGTCAAATCAGTTGTGCTTATCTAAATTTCGTGATTAATGTTAACTATTACGCGGCTGCGTTGAGCCCTGTACATTTTAGGGGCCTATTTGCGTTAGGTCACTATAATAGTGTTTTTGTGTTCGGCTTTCCTGTGGGATGTTCTCGCCTGCTTCTCCCCCCTTCTTTCGGGGTCTTTACCTGGTGTTCTGCTTTTTACCAACTTTCTGCGTTTTAGGCACTTCTTTCGGGCTTCTTCCATGCATGCTTCGTGGTTCTAGACTAGTGCTTGTTTTGTCTTCGTTGGTCCTAGGCTGAAGCAAGGCACTAATGGGTAGGTACCTTCCTTGTCTTCAGGTTCTCTTTTTTTTTTGTTTTGTTCCCTCTCATGTGGCGTAATGTAGGCTTGTCTCCCAGGCAGGTTTGATCACGTTATGTGAAGTTTTGGGTAAGTCCACTTTTCCTGCAACAGGGTGCCACGAGCCCTCTTGTTTGTTTTTGTGTGTACCTGCCTTTGAGGAGAAAGTCCCGATACAATAGAAGTTTGCTGCCGCCATTTTGTCAATTCTTATTTTGGTAGAAATGGGAAAATTTTGAGTGAATGGTAATTCGGAACTCTAACTGTTAATTTAAAAATAAAAGGATTAAAATGAGGCTGATGTCGTGGAATGAACATAGTTTATGTCTTTGGGATTCATCCAACATAATGCTAACACTCTTCAGTGTTTTCTTTCAACAGGAAATTTAGAGCAGTCAGTACGACGCTGGACTTGTGACTAAATAATTCGTGTTTAAATCTCATTCAGATTATTTTATTTCTATTGCTCCGAATGTTCCTGAGAACTGTATGTTCCAGATGTTCATTTTATTAGACAAATTACTGAAAATTCCCAGGTACCTATGGTGCCCAGCTTTTCTCAGGAATGTTTGGGAAAATTTTTAATAGTGTACGTTCATTCATCTCTATAAATCTATCTGGTAGAAAATTTCGACTAAAACATAAATTTTTCAGTTTAATGTATCAGTGATTAAGTCAATTTAAACATAACTTAGAAATACCACAATTTCGCAATTTGTGGTATAATATGGATCCGTTTCCATAATATAAATATTTTCATGTATCTCACTTATTGGTATTCTACATATCCTAACTAAAGCTATTTATTACTTTAAAATCGTAATTTGTTTATTTCAAAATATTATTTCTAATCTTAACGCCAAAACTAACAATGTAACAAACTATGTTAATATCATACTAAATATTATTATTAATTATTATTCTATTAATCCTTCCTCTTGTACTGAAATCAGAAAGCCTGAGTATTCATTTCAAATTAGTCAAGAGACAGCAATATTTTAAAGTATATCGTCTTTCGAGACTCTCGAGACGAGAGTCTCGAAAGACTCGAGACCGAGACGAGACTGAAGTTTTAATCGAGACAGAAACCAAGACTGGGATTTTCAAGTCGAGACGAGATCAAGATCAAGACTGTACTTTAAAAAATCGACACGAGAATGAGACTGATGCTAGTCTCGTCTCGTCTTTTCTCGTCTCGTCTCGATAGCATCCCTACTCCAAATCTTTGCATAATTTTGAATTTTCTTCAAAGAAACTTTTTTTTTCCTTGTTTTCATATAAATAATCGCCTCACGAAGATAGATAGCATTATTATTTCCGGGACAATCTGTATAAACCTACACGAAATCAGATGTATCAGTGTAAATTCTCCATCATTGTCATCAGTATTTTGCCGCAAGCTCTTAAGGGGAGTTTCTTATTAGATCGTGTTCCAAGTCAATTTGGAAATTCGAAATTCTTGTTATTCCATAATGTTCTGGAATTCCGACTTCTCGAATTTCTACTCATTTGGTATACAGGCATAAAGTCTAAAATTGGAGAAAAACACAAGCAGAACAGTGTACAACTGAAATAGAAATAAAAAGTCGGACTCTGAACTTTAGAAAATTAAATAGTATTTAACGATCAATTTTATATTAGGAAGGTATTTAAAAAATCAGAAAATACAGTGATGCTATTGACTTTGCTTTGAACTATAAATTGATTCTTTTAGGATATCCAGTTCTGGGAGCTGCAAACCAAAATTGGGGTTAACATTGTTTAAATAGAGCTTTACAAGGTATCTATAGATTTTTAACCATAAAAGTTATAAAGTTGTAGGCTACATTCGAGAATTTTGGGGGTGATACCCTCATTGAAGTGAGTCTGGCAGAATCTCTGTTTCATTTCACCCAACTCCAATGCGCGATCAGACAGTAAAGAAAAGTATGGCACAAATTTATGCTGTACAGTTTGAGCCTTTGAGACTCTGTTTTACATGAAGACCTTTACTTTTATTTTTATTAAATTACGTATACATTACGATTCCTTTACAAGAAGTGTTTACCATGTCGACAATATGTGACGCTAAAATACACGTTTAAATCAATCTTTATATGAATCAGATAATTCATAAGGGCGATGGTGGTTGACAGGATACAAAATTCAGACTATAAAACAAATTAGACAAAGACAGGAGAGTTAATAATAATCAGTATAATTGTATTTGTTATTCTTGTGAAATGTGCCACGTAAATTTCTCACAAATCATCCTGTAAGATTTTTTTCCCCCTTCATTATAAAAAATGAATTCTGTCGTTTCCAAAACCATACTAGCAATAAATATGGCTGTCACTTTGAGACAAGTATCGATGGATAGCATCCGGAATTCAGTTTTGACAATTGTGTTACTTCTTTTTTTTTTTTTGTTTAATGTGTTTTTCTATTTTGATGTGGAATTACAATTTGGAATTAAGGTTATTTTGTTGTACCGGCTGTTTCTAACGCAAGATAAAAGCATGGTCTTTTAATTCTTTTTTTTGTTTTTTTTTTTGTACTGAATAGCAATGCTTCTTTCACAAAATTAAAAGCTAAAGCGTTCAAGCTCCCAAAGAAAGTTTTTTTTTTTGTATTTCAAACTTTCTATCCGTTGAAATCATCTTTTTATTTAGTTCATTGTTGAAACTGCTTGATTGTTGTAGATACTCGACCTGTACAGGTATACGTTTTCTCTGAGAGGGGTGAGTGTCCCCGGTGGATGAGTGGTAACGCTTGCTGCCTTGTAATCAAGGGATCCCGGGTTCGATTCCCGGTGGGGACACAAGTGGTTCGAAACCCACGTTAAATTGTAGGTCCCGTCCTTAGAAACTTACCAGCTCGTTTAGGAGGACGTTAATAACAATTCAATTAAATCTGAGAGGAGGAATAACGTGAATTTATTATTGTCAAGACGTTTGATGAAAATGGATGGAAAATACAGACATCCAGTAAATAATACTGTGAAATTCAAGAATCAGAACCCAAATATAAATAAAAGAAATAAAAACTACCTTTGCAAAAAATATGTAAGAAAAATACATTTCAAAATTGCTTCTAACGGTCAGATTTTTAAAAGTTTGTTCTGGTGACAGTAGACGTAAACCACACCCCGTAATACGTCACGCAATGGAAAAAGGAGAGTTCTTAAATACATGAGAATAGACACTATACATTAGCCAAAATGAATTAATTAAACCCAAAGAGACTGAAAAGTTATGTGTATCTACCTAACTAACTAACTAGCTTTCGAAACAAAATTATAGTAAATAAATTAAATCATAAAGTTGTGTGTAGAAATGAAAGACGAAAAAGGGTAAACACGGAAATAAAAAAAAAAGGAAGAAATATTTTGTCTCCTTCATCTTCCTCTTTCCCTGCTGGAGTAAAACGTCATCTCCATTATTCCAGGCTTCCTCTTTCTCCACCGAACCGCATACAACAATGCCAAGCTCATCATCAATGCAAAAGGACAGATTCCTTCTCGTTGTCTTCATTTCTCCCTTCTCTCTTTCTCTTTCTCTCTCTCTCTCTCTCTCTCTCTCCCTGTGTGTGTGTTTTCCTCTCAGTCATTTTGTTTTCTGGAATCATGGCAGAAACACCAGAGGAAGTAAGGAATGCCGAAGAAAATGAAGGTGGAGAGATGTTTGTGGTCGGAAGTCGAACGGATTTCCCGTTGTTTGCGATGATCCCGTGTGGTGACAACTATCTTTCAAGTCTCTCTCTCTCTCTCTCTTTCTCTCTCTCTCTCATACACACAAAGGAGTGGAAATTCTCCCGGCAATAACAACAAGAAGTAGAACTACTTTTTTTTTGTTTCTCCAATTTGTCAAATTACATATGAAGATGATTTAAATTATTAAAAACTCGGTAAACATTATTAGATTAAAAGCACTTGCAATTTTAATCTCAAATCAACAAGTCGGATTCCAAATACAGGGTGACTACAAATGAACTGACATAATGTTAAAGAAATGTACTGTTCTTACCAACAAAAAAAAAATCATAATTAGTGGTACTTCCTTCACGGAAATTGAACTTTCTCCATATTATTATAATTCTCTTATCATTTAGCGCTCCTCTTACGGATTTATATGAGTTATATCCAACAATTGTTTCTTCCCCTTTTCCCTTAAAACACGTCTTCTGTTACATGGTTCAAAATACGTTATCTGAGTAAACAATGGCTTAACCGTTTGTTAAAATATGTTTCCGATTTGTTTCTATTTTGCTCATCTGCTCCTTCCAACAATTCAGAATTATACCAAGCTCAATCTGCCGTGAAGCCTATGCTCGCAACAAATCGTATCGAACGAAGCTGCATTAATGAATCATTGGGCACATTCACGGGACTAATGTAGCACTAAGCGCTGAGAGAGAGCATTTTAATCGTATTGATTGCTATCTATAGCCGAACCAAAACGATTCAAGTCTTCTCTCAGCGCTTAGTCCGTTGAATGCGCCCATTGACTTCGTTCACCTATACAATTCTGATTTACAGAACTAGTTTTTTTTCGGTGATTCCAAATCGTACCAGGATACTGTATAACTTTTCCTTTTGCTAGAATCATATGCTTTCTTCAAATCAATGAACACCCGGTGAACCGTCCCATTGCATGCATTCCTATTAATTCTAATACTTGTTTCAAGGTAAAAATCTGGGCCAGCGTGAATCCTATTCTTCTAAATCCACATTTGTGATCTCCAATTATTTCATCTACGAATACACTTAGGCGTGTTAGCAGGATATAATTGAATACTTTGCATCACGTTGGGAGTTAAAGAGATTCCGCGGTAGTTATTTCAGTCCTATGCATCACCTTTTTTTTTTAAACCAGGGCTATTATTGAGATTTTTCATCCCTTTGGAAGTTCCTTCTTTTTCCATGTAGCACTTAACAACTTATCTTGTTCTTTGATCAGCGCTGTTCTTCCCGCTTTAATTAATTCGGCTGGAATGTTGTCAATTTCTATTATTTCTTAATTTAAAGCGTACATGGAGAGAACAATCAAAGATAATTTTTTGAAAGGTGTCAGAAAACACACATTTTAAGGTGTAAGCACTTGAATTTAAATGTATTATCGGTCTACGATAAAGATGCCTCAAGGCCAAAAATAAATTGGAATCCAAGTGTTTACACTTTAATATACATTTTTCTCACAAGTTTCAAAAAAAGATATTTTGATTATTCCCTTGATTGTACCCTTTACTTCTTTATCAAAATTTCGACCCCGATCTCACTAGGTCCTGCTATCCACGGTTCTGCTGTATACATTTCAAATTCCTCTGTTTGTTCTCCGTTGCGTACATTACGAAGTTTGTCGAAGTAAGTTTTCTACACATCGATAATTTTAATCGAGTCCGCTTAAAGACTCCCACGTTCATTTCTAATCATCCCTAACCTCAGCTGGGAACCTTTTCTTAAGGAGTTTACCCCAGTAGCACATGTACGTTGGTCGTTCATGGAACCCATATCGCCCCACGTCGTTAATGCGGTCCGGAGAGCGGCCCGCTTGAGCCCACATCGATCGATGTGGGATCGACATCGATTATCGGTATCACTACTTTATCAGTTTTCTAAAACTATAGTAAGTATTGTGCAAAAAATAAATCGATTTTCTACAAAACCTTTTGTTCATAGTGAATAAATTAAAATTAAAAAATAGAGCACTCGTCATGGAACCATATCGATCCATGTCGTTAACCGATATCTATATCGATCAATGTCGACCCATATGGGCAAACGGATGTTTATTCAAACGAAGCTATATCCCTCTGGTGATAAAATATAAAAGTTCATGTTGTAGTCAACACGGGGTGACGTTTGGTGACAAAAGAGTTGTTCATCGAAGCATGTTAAAGTGCAGAAATAACACGTCCTTTCACGGGATGGATATAGACAAAGGAAGTGTTAAAGCTGATTGTATGCTTGTTATCGTACACCGCCAGAACCGGGGGACATTTTACACTTTTGTTTCGCTTGTACGGTAGAAAGTAGCGTATTTTCTCGAGGCCGTGTGGTTGTTAAGAGAGGTTCCCTTTAACTTTATTTTATTTTTTATTTTTTTTTGTATGGGCCAGTTTTAGTAACTTTGGACTTCGGCCCGTCACGATTTGCCCTTAGCTGTTAAGTGTTAAAATCCACACCCATGCCCCTGCCGGGACTCGAACCCGGGACCGTTGAGTCGATAGCCTACCGCCGCAGACCGCTCGACCACCCGGCCGGCAGGTTCCCTTTAGTAGGAGGATAAGTTAAAGTTAGATTTTTCTACATTTGTTTTACATCATTTCCTTCAATTGAAACTGTTTCATTGTAATCATGGCCATTGTACT
>JAGDQP010015576.1:0-14403 GCA_022664845.1 Lepisma saccharinum
CAAAATTGGTGTTGTGTGATGGCATATAAGAAGACTGGAGCATCTGGTATGTTGATTGCGAAAAAGTGGCGGTAGTTGTTCTTTCAAATGTAGTCTAGTGTTCCAAGCTTGATGCGTCGTCCACTATGTGGCATCACTTTCACTTTAGTCTTTTGTCTGTTTGCACGTGTTCGTAGTCTATTTCTTCTTCCGTGATAGAGAACGTTATGTTCGAAATAGAGTGACTATCTTTGTGGTTTTGTGTGTGAAGACAACATAAAAAATAACGTTATGTGATCTAAAGAATCGAAACTTCAGTATTAAACGGGAAAAGATTGATCCCATATTCATGGAACGATAGAATTGAAGTGTCATTTTAATGTTTTCTTTAAAACATTTGGTCCAAAAAATATTTACACCATATTTTAACACTGTACAAAACCATAAGAGAAAAAACGAGGTTTGTAAACACGTTGTTTATATTTATTTCCATCAAAACAAGTTCTATATTTTATTGATAAATCTCAAGCCATAGCCAAGATGTTCTAAATAATTCTACTTACAGAATCGAGCTATATATGTTTTACCACCACATTAAAAAGTAATCTCTCTGTATCTGCCTTCGGCTCATTAATAGGTGCTGTGGTTACTCCCATAACTTTGGGTTCTTAATTTGTTTTGGAATCAACCTGGACTTTTGATTTCAGTGATTATGAATTATCGCTTTTACAATAGTACAATTAAGATATTTGCATTTCCATGCAGGATTATTGTCACGCACGCGTATGACGCGAGTTTCACTTCCACTATTATTTTCTTACTTGGACGACTTTATGCCTCACTTCTCTCAAGGACGAGAGGGTCGTGAAGGAATGTAAAGGGGGAGTAGTGGCACGAGTTAGATGAGAGGTGCACCTAATACCCACATCCAACTGTCGCGAACGACAAGATGAAGAAGACAGAGTGTGAAGTGAGGACTTGGTCCTGGAACGGAGACCTGATAATGTCCAAGATTCCCTACGTGATACGTCAAAACAGTAATAATGCAGAACGGTATGATGTACCACACACAGGACTGTCACTCTTTAAGTGCTTTAAAAGGAATACGAGTACCTTGACTAAATAAACTGCGAAGAAGGGCGCATTCTTCCCCTTTAATATGGTGCGTAATTTTTGTCCGCTGACACTATTAAGAAATGGGCACGAAAATATTTTTCCTCGGCTGTCTTTATTTTTACCAAAAAGCAAGGAATAAGGTGAACATTAAAAGAACACTGACAAATCATAGGACAAATATGTTGACAGATGCAAATACTGTAAACAGATACGTGCAAAATTGCTGAGTACACGTGCTTTATCTGATGTACACAAATTTACCAAAAATTGTACACAGACGCGAAGAAAATACCTGCGTTTTTATGATAAAAATGTTTACACATATTTTAGGTCTACGAAACACTCAATGTTTAGATGAGCAACTAGCGATACATAATAATGGTGTACCGTAATTATACTTTTTTTGTGCAATTGACCGACTTCGACGGTCACTCTATACAATGTTCTGAATAAATCTTTTTCAGAGACTGATTAGGGTACTTATTTTTCTTTCTTACTACACTCCAAACCTTTTCACAAGAAATAATACTACTACATGCAAAAATATATTCAACGAAACCTAACCTAAAACAACGTAATATAGTGCTTATTGAATAGATAGATATACACCAAAAAATCAATATATGAGGTATGGTACTATGAGTTCAAAACTAAAATGCAGTGAACGTCCTACTTGTATATAACAGGTTGTAAGACAACTTGAGGACTAACCTAATACTACTACTACTCGCAGAACTAAACAGAGAATGAATGTTCTCGACGGAATGATTTTGATAGTAATATTAAAAATTTGTTCAAGGCTACTTTGCCTCTCTCTTTAGGTGAGTTTATATCAGAACAATTTTAACGTACAGAGCTTTGATCCCGTATACTGTTAAAAAGTGATGGGATCCCTTAAATGTATTCAAGTATTTATAAAGTAATCACATGTACTGATTATATTGACTTTCAAGAAATATGAGTAAGTGCTTTGCCTGACACCAACTCTATCGTCCTACTGTATACTGCTATGCTCGAAACAATTGTTGTTTTGTAAAGAGTGGTTCACTTTGCCACTAGGTTATATTTTAAACGTAAATTAATTTATCTGCTGTATGAAATCAACGAGATTAATGTGCCTATTCAGATATACTTTTTTCCCCTCTATCTGACGTTGAAATCGTAAGGCATTGCTTGAATCGTTTTGCTATTAGACTTTCAAATGACTTTGTATGGACGTCCTGAGTTCCAATTACAAATTTCTCAACCCTCATACGTTAGTACTTTTCATTCAATTCAAAACATGGACTAACCTACATGCTATGAGATACATAGTGTACCGGTACTTAGGTTAGCTTTGGAACTACTTCTAAATGCACTTATATCGAACTAAAAAATTACCTAGATGCGTGCACGTCTTATTACAACTTCAATTACCTTTTTAAAGTCCACTTTTGCTTATAACCGAACAGTTAAGTTGTGATCACACTTTGTACCGCTGTTCCTAGCACTGCATATGGCCATACGCTGCATGCATTACGTAGTTTCAAACGTGATTCTTTGAGCACACGAGTAGTACACAAATGTATGATGGTTTCACTAAAAACGAGATTGGATTTTGTTCTTGCAAAATTAAACTCTTCATCGACATTCGCTATGAAGTTTTCCACTGTTCCTTAACTTATAACAAGCCTAAAGGTTACCTGCATATCCGGCCTCTTTCCGAGCGTGCAAGTCTTCCACCAAAAACATTAATTCTGGTACCATATTTTCCACTTCAATTTTTTGGATATTTTTTCTTCCACGCAGGCTACATAATCGGTAGCTTCAGTATCAACTATTTTCTGTTTGTTTTGATGCGTGAAGCTATAGGAAATCATATTATTTCTTGGTGCGACCTTGTAAACAAAGCAGTTCACCATGCCGTCTACGTACTGTTCTATAAAGTAAATCTTGCGCTGTTGCCACATGGGCAACTTCCGTCGAGCGTCGAGAGATAGGGCTCGCATCGCGATGCGCGAAAATTGAGCGTTCATCCTGACAGTAAATGGAAACTATTACACACTATATACAAAAAAAGTATGCTGGCTTTCCTCCATTATGTGACTATCGTCACATTATCTGACATTGATTCAATTAAGATTCTGATAAATAATGGTGACTGCAGTTGAAGATATGAGTATTTTTTGTACACACCCCGTCAAAGTTGACTAGTTTCATATATGTACAATTCCCTATATACAATCCGTATACAACTTTAGGTGAGTGTTCATCTTCTCCGGTATCGATCATAAGTTGTTCACATGAAACAAGGTAAACATGCCAGAAGAAGTTCAATGTGTATTTCTGCGAAGTTTTATTATAATATTTTAAGAAATGTATGTTTTATTAAATAAGATTAATTACTTTCAAGATTTGTATTCAGCAGTTTACGATATTTCGTTGTTTTTGATTACTGTTTACCATTCATACGATTGTATGTCAACATTCATATTTTACTGCACATTTTCTCTGCTTGTGATTCATGATTATCAACAATTTTGAGGATTAAAGTTATTTTCCATGATTAAGATAGAAACGTTGCTAGTGAGATACTGTAGCTAAGAACATCACTCATTCTTGCTATTATCCTACAGTACTTGTAGTGCTGATTTTTAATTTTGTATCTGCATGTGTTTTCATTTCATTTCAGGTATGAACAGAAATATTGGCACAAAATCTCTACCTGCAAATGGTTCTGCTGAAAACGTCACCCAAGTAAAGACTGATCTAAACGAAAATTTCTCACTGCAAGAAAAGATGAAAAATATGACTTCTACTTCAAAGTGAATGCTTAGATAATTATTTAAAACAAAAACATTTAATTAAAGCTCTAGTTATGAACTTTGAGTTAATAAGTGTCAAAAGTGCTTTCTATTCGGAAGTTAATACATCCATGATAATTATACATCTCATTCCTAAAATGATTGTGGGTTGGTACATCGCGGCTTAGATATCCAACTTTGAAGCAGTGTTTGACTTTTTTTTGTGTTACATAAATTTAGTGATTCCCTTTTCTATACTGGCAGTTTGTAAGGAAAAGGTAAGAAGTCACAAAAAACTAAGAAATGTATTGACGAGAATGATAAAATAAATATAAAGTAGGGGTTCCAGAAAAGCCTCACCTTATGTGTAACATACTAAACTGAGAAGCATAAATAATTGACACTTTAAATAAAGTACATGTTCGATAACTAAAATATGTGATATTGAGATTATCTGAATTAATTATTAATTCAAATCTCACAAAGTATAATTTTCCACAGGAAAATGTCTGCTGTTATAAGTCAAAATATGCTATTACTTAATATTTTAATTCTTTATTTTCATTGTTTGGTTCAAATTCGTTTTATTCTTTAAAATTTTTCATCATCTTTGCTTGGTACAAAAATTACACAGGTTCTTCGGAATGTAGTTTTCTTTTGTTTCGTTTGTATACATCAATAACAGTTTCATATGCAATTATGTATGTGCAGACCTTTATGTTATTGTCTTTTACTCTGTCTTCATTTTTATATATATTTGGCACGGTTACTTTATAAAAGTAATCAACGATTATGAATATGTCAAATGAAAGGGCATTGACAAATTGCCAATTGACTAAATTAATTTATAAACCTGACATTATAAATTATTGTAATATTTTGTCTTTCTGTACATAGCTATATATAAAAATAAATATGTTAAAATAATTACGTATTTTTTATTTGAATTTTTGTAATATAAATCCATTGGTGCAAGAGCAATTCAAACTATATTAGGCTTTTCGACTGACTACACTTTTAAAATATCTGCATTCACGAGAGACTCCCGACATTTTACTTTCGGCTGGAACATAAATATTTTTAACTTCAGAAAAAAAAATGAGAAAGAGGGCAAGCTCAAGGATACATGGTTCTAAATAATCAGATTCAACGTACAGAATATAATGAAAACAATTAAAGATTGGGTTAAAAAATGAGTTGATTAGAATGTCAGAGAAGTGGTCTTATATCTTGCGTTTATTCATATCAATTCTTAGTTTGTATTTCACCTTCAGTCTCGAATTGATTTGAAACGAAACACATTTACAAGCACTTTATATTAGTACTGTTTTTTTTTTAAATATACAGAATGTTTCAAAAGTACAAAGCAAAATTTTAAGGGTCAATTTCCTATAATACATGGATAAAAATTTATTTTGTTATTCTGTGTTCAAAAGTGAACAGTTTCGGAACTAGAGGCTCCTAAAATTAATGCGACATTGTCAGAAGTAATGATATCGGTCGCATCGACTTAGAAATCACAATCGTACGTAAAGAATGTATTTGAACAAAGTTTATGATTGCCAGAAAATTCATGTGCTTGTCTACAGTTCATTTTCGATTTCATCGCAATGAATGCTTTCGTGGAGAATCCCTTATGAGAGACGCTCCTAGATCATAAACATAGCTCAAATACTTTCCTTGGGTAAGTAACTTTGATTGTCATTTGATAAGCTTACTTACCTATGTTATTATTTGTTCAAATATTTTTCTTAGATACTTAGTTAACTGCAGGTAGCTAGCTAGCTCTCACTCGAAAACTACTCATTTTTTGACAAAGATTGATGTAATCAATTTTCAACCTTGTATTTTTGTGGTATACTGTGGGAAATTAATTCTGGAAATATCACATTGTATTTTTGAAACACTCTGTACGTAATAGGCAAGAAAATTAGGGTATTGCAAGGAATGCAAGTACAAAATAGTAATGAAGAATCAAACACACGCAAGTATATATATATTGAGCAAGCTTTCGACAGCAAAGGCATGTTCCCGTATAAAAAAGATAACAAATTAGAGGGAAAAAACAGGTTAGCAGCTATTTGGAAAGTGATAGGAATTTATTTTTAAAATATATATGTTATACAAAGAAAAACAATAATTAATAATCTATATTAAAGAGGTGTGAGTTACAAAATTACGGGATGGATAACATAATACTATGCTTCGAACTGAAACAAAAGATATTAAGAGACTTGGTCTGAAATAAACTTGAAAATATGCTAGATGGGAAGTAAATAAAGAGAGAACGATTATACATGAGTAGAGATTAAAACCAGGTTTGATTTTATATTCTAAATTTACATTTATGGGTCAAAGAGTAACTATAACCTGATCTCGTCACATGTCTGAGGGATGAAGACCCTCAGAGAGCACTCTTTCGAGAGCAGGAAAGGGTAAGCTAGCGACCAGGGTCTTTTTCAGGTATTATACTGCCATTCACCTGGTTAATCTGAGAAAAACCTGAAAAACCATAGACAATATGGCCGGCAGCGTGCTTTCCTAGTACGTAAGTTGACCACTTGACCACGAGCTTAAGTACAATGATTAATTTTTAATTTCAAGAACAGGTGAAGACCCTTCTTAGAGAAAATAATTGGGCGTGTTCGTCGTTAAGAATAGGTTCTGTCTTACTACAGGGAGCAACTAAACAAAAATAAAAATATATAGTATTATGTAATTATGTGTATGCGCAAAATGGCACATAAGATTTTTGACTGTAGACGAGTACCACCACTTTTCTTTCTGAGATCTGTTCTTTTCATACTGAAAACATTACAGATTGTGAACGTTGGAAGTGTGACAAGTTCCTTAGCAATATTAGTTAAAGTGAGGTACCTTTGAAGCAGTGACAGATCCAGGAGTTTGGTGAGTGGAGGGTGTAGGTGGAATAGACCAGGAACATTTCGATATTTTCCAGCTAAGTTATTTTTCTTTTAAGTATAAATTTCTCATATTTTTTCTCATACTGTATGTTTTATCATGGAATATGATACCGGTATCCCCCAAAGTTATATTTATAGATAAATTAGATTTATCCGGAAACAAATCGAAGCTTTTTCTCAGATAAATTTCTATAATAATATAAAAATATTAAGTATATTTCCTTGAGGAGGGAGCGCGTGCCCCATCTCTGGAGTCCTGGACCCTCCACTGCTTTCAAGTGGAAGGTAAAGTTCTCATTAAGACTATTTTGCATAGGTCAAATCTTCCTGTTTTGATTTGTATGCAGCGATATAGAATAGAATAGGACCCCGCCTGAGAAGTTAATAGTTTCTGTTACGTAGTTATAATGACAGCAAAGTCAATAACTTGAAAACAAAATTTAAAAAAAATCTGATACAACAAATATATTTCTTCAACTATCTTCACTTTCTTGTCTTACCCCAATGCATGTACATGTTCTTGCTTCAAAATAGAATATTCGAAAAGAAAAATAAATATAGAAAACCTTGTTAAAAGAGCATGAGCAACCACTTTTCTTTTTAAAAACAGCTGACATTTCTTGTAACTACTTTTAAATTTAATTTAAATATAACTTAAGTTATAATCCTAAATAAAACTCCCCGCACTAATCACCAGTACAGAATTAGAATTTCACGTTCTTAAAATCACTGATACTTACGAAACATGTTAAATGTGAATGTTGCTTGTCACAGTTTTCAACTTAAATAAATGAACATAAGGACAAATGTACGAAAAAATAATAATAAACATATTCCATTACGTAAGATTTATTATCAAGATATATGCATTCAAATGTAAGTGAAACTTTATACATGGTTTCTTACACAAACAAGATTTTGTCACTCTATTCTACGTATCTCAAGTTTACGTAGCATTTCTTGTTTGAATACTGTAATGTACTTAAATAATACTTACTATACGCTATCTAATACAAATTACATTTCAAATTTGATCGACTGTGAAACTTATTTTTAGCTATATATTTCTTATTTTGAAGAACTCTGGAAAAATAATTTACTCTTTAGATTTCACGTCTGTACAATATATATTCACGAAATGAAACAGTATTGTGTAAGTGCATATACACAAAATTTGTATACATTAAATTGTAAGTATTGTTATACAAAATTATAAAAGAAGGTTAAACTTTTTTAATTAAAAAAACTATCACAGAAATATAGCAGTTCAGTTCTATATTTTTTATTAATTTTTTATTTATATGTCTGAATTTCTGAAAACAGGGCTAATGTTTAGCATCTGTTCAGAAATTATTGTAAATAACGTTGATTGATTAATATTTTGAATACTTTAGTTTTAACGATGCTAGATTGTGTGCAAACTAATGGTATAACTCTCAAGAAATTCCGAAAACTGAGATTTAATCATGAATCTTTACATAAGATATTGTCTCATTGCTAAAAACGCAATGTTTTTGTCTTGAAAACGTGTTCATATATACTAACTTGTAGTTATGCTCGGATTTACACATCAAACTGTTTTGGAAATTCCCAGTCTTATGTGAATAGATCAGTACGTGGACTGAAACCAGAATTACAATTGCTGGTGTCTCATACAATGTAATAGAAAAGTGCTAAATTTGGGTCTTCAATAAAGTGATTTGTGAGTTACATTTACTGAAACTCTTGATAAGTGAAAGGTAAAAACTTTATAGTTTTCTACTAAATAGACTAGAAGAACTTTGGTCATTTTTTTGTAGTTCAAAACCATTACTGACAGCACATTAATGCTATTTATCGTAAAATACGATACATTCAGTATTGATACGTGTAAAATAAAAATAATGATGGTAGAAATTCATTCTTTATCCTTTCCCTTAAGACATCATTCGTAATGTGTATAAATAAAATAGACTATTGGGGCATCACAGTACTAACAGAAGTACATATAATACTAATACATTACATATGATTATTTAACATTAGTCAAATGATTATTACCTTAGCAATGTACTGGTATGCTGACAATCAATCGATACTACAAATACTAATGCTAGTCCATCACTAGCCGATGCTAGTCCATCACAAGCTTGAATAATACTTCCCAGTATCTAATTTCTCACTACGAATACATTGTTTCTATCTTCTACCTTCATTATATTATATACATCAACACAGTAGAAAATCTGATCGATCCTAGAGCGTTCACTTTAACTTCTCTCCTAATAGCATATCACGTGTTTCAGAATTCGAAAGAAAGATATTTGATGCATCAAACTGATTGACTTTTTTCTCAAGAGAAATGTGTCGCCATGCCAGTAACTTTTGATCCTTTTCAGAACTGTCTTCAGTGTTGTTATTGCTGTGTGTATCGATTTCATTTTGCCTTAAACTTTGTTTTCTTGTTCTCAGCACTGAAAGGAAAAAAATAATAAATAGTAAGATTTCTAAACGTTCCGTTAGATTTCTTTGTCAGAAGTAGATTATATACAGAGTCTACCAAATATTTTAAGGTTATCTATGAAATGTTTGAAAACTTTGTTTTAGACATGTAACAATATAGAGTTGTCTTATTTACACTTCAAATTATACTGTCTTGGTTGATAATATTTCATTAGGGCACGACAGTCTATTGTTCTGTTCCAACGAGCTGGAAATATATCAAGTTG
The DNA here is from genome assembly GCA_022664845.1 of Lepisma saccharinum. NCBI lineage: Eukaryota > Metazoa > Arthropoda > Insecta > Zygentoma > Lepismatidae > Lepisma > Lepisma saccharinum. The sequence continues at coordinate 9,511 of JAGDQP010015576.1, forward strand.
TCATTCTATTGCGTGTCAACAATGGTGCTGATCTCTATATTTGTTTACAGTTTGTCATTCTCGCATCTTTCTCTGATGAAACTGACTTGCAATTTTGCTATATGACTTGCCACCTCTATGCGTGCCTAATATTTGCCATTTGATGCTCTCCTTCACACTTCTACAATGGTTTTCACAAAAGCAGTGCACCACAATTTAACTTTATGGACGTTGAATATAAGATTAGTACTGCACTTATACGAATGAGTAAAACAGTTAAAGAACATGCCTTATAAATCTGACCACTGCATTGTTGAAAATTGCAATACGCGAAGCTTTTCACTCCTTGATATAGAAGTTTGCTCTGGAGTAACAAAGATTTGATTTAATATGGAAGGTGTATATTACTTGTAAATTGTATACCTACATGTAAATATGTGTAGTTGTAAGTAGGACAGTATGTTTATGTTTAGAGTACTTACACATTATCACTACAGTACATACTCCTATGTACACTGAATTTTTGTATTCCATTCGCTGCTATTAGTCAGAGTTAAGAGGATTTAAAACATTTCTCCTTTCGTTGCTAAGCAAATACAATAAAAGGTTCTGCACACTAAGAAAGGAAATTGAATCCCTTGGAAGGATGTGGATTACTGACCCCTTCCCTCTCCTAAAAATAATGATTATAACACGAAAGAAAGATTATGGATTAATCTAAACTTAAATAAATTACCCCAGAAATGTTATATTTTGTTCAGTAATTGAATTAACTTTGCGATTAGCCATATTATAACTCTAGTTAATAATTTGTCTGTTTCATTGACAAGACCTGTGCACTTATCACTAACAAACATTCGCAAAAGTCGTTCAGGTTGCAATGTATCTTAGCATTAGGTCATTCTTTAGTGTCATCCTCTAAATCCACAATCATGAACAATGAAAAACATAAGTATTGCTACAAACTCTTGAAAGAAATTTGTAAATGGCTAAAAATTAAGTCATGTTGGTGCATAGAAGCTAGAAAGAGAGGAATTTCGTCATTATCTCGAAAGAAGAATACAATGCTAAAGTTAACAACACCCTTTTCACCACGAATTACGAGGAAATTTCAAACAACAGATTAAACTTCACAGACAGACTAGTTTCACAGATATACAAAATTCACTTCTTCTAAAAGACATTGAAAAACGTAATCTGATTGTACCAGATCCATTACCACTCGTAATTTACGGTCTTCCTAAAGTTCATAAACAAGATTTTTCAATTCGTCCTATAATTTCAGGATTCAAACATCCCGCGCAGCTTTTCAAAAACGGAATACAAAATTTCAGTGAACATAGGAGTAGGTAGTAATAATATGTAAATATTTTAAACACAAACTTACAATTACACATATTTACATATACATAAACACAAATATTTCCAATTAAGAAGTAACATGCATCTTTCATGTTAAAATAAATATTTCATGTTATGCCAGAAGAAGTTCCTAGGTTAAGGAGCGAAAAGCTTCGTATATTGAAATTTTCAACAGTGCAGAGGGCTGAATTATAAGGTAAGTTGTGTTTTATACGCTTGTCATTCATATAAGCTCCAATCTTGTTACTTTTAGGAGTTTGTTTGACTAAAGAGAAACTGATAACTATGGGTGATAATTGTTAGTACTATCATTTTTGAGTGCTGGATTCTATTAATAATTTGTTTTTATCTACCTGTATTTTCCCACACAAAACTTATATCGTTGTTCCAAACGTTTTATAGTTCCATTCGTGAATATATCAGAAAAAGTTTTTTTTTTTTAATCTCTTGAAAATAAAATATCATTTATTTCTAGGAAAAGGTCCTTAACTTTTATTTTGGGAACAAATTCTAACATTTACAATTAAAGTGAAAAAAGCCTTCACCAGGATGGCCAGCTTGAATAGAATTTGACCTTGTATCGCCTTTCCAATGCAGATCGACAGGTTTCGATCGATCACATAACCACAAACATTGATCACGACTAAAGCACAAGGAGTAAATAACACTCCCGTGGTGTGGGTGGTGCAGATCGCGCAGATAATAAAAACAGAAAAGACCGATAGATCACAGGTAAAGGCGCAAAAACTGAAATTTGCGGGGGGGGGGGGGTTGAGAGCCAGTTAGTTATGGCACTGTAAAGCACAAATATTGTTGAAAGTTAAAAAATACGAATTCTGTTAAAAATGCGCAGAAATATAGTCGTAAATATAGAATAGAATTCAATAAAATGTCAGAACAAATAAACTTAAGCTTTAGACTGTTCAATGCTTAGAAAGAAAAATAATTCACTTTTTCAGAGCTCGTATCAAGTTTGCTTGATATTGCCCAGGATAGAATCCAATGGCGAACGTTTGTTACTGCGGCGATGAACATGCGAGTTCTATAAGCCATAGAGTTAGTTAGTTAGTATCAAGTTTAAATAATTGAGAAAGAGACGCTGTTATTTTTGGTTGAAACTATCTTCGAAAAACTTGAGCTTTTCGCCTACTTTGTAAAGTGGACTGGACTACTGTTACAATATAATCCTTCAATTAGAAAATATCTCAGAAGAATATATATATCTGCAACAATCAAAATAATTTTACACATTTTTATTACTTATTACGTATGTGACATTGTTAATAATATCCACGGTAGTATATTTTTCCTTCTTGGTTCGGCAAAAATTTCAGGATATTTTTATCTTCATAATGGGCCATAGGACCTACACACAAAAGTGAAATAAAATGGCTGAGGAAATAAGAGTGTTAGCAATAATAAATGTTAAATCAAGCAAAAAATGTAAATAAGTACAATAAACAATGACAAGAAACCCAGGTTACTAATAGTCTACAACGGACGAGGAAAAATATATTTGGAAATCAATGAAGACTTAAGACTCTTTTCGAAATTTGTTCATTAAATCTTAACATTCCATTTCTACAATAAATTTTGTGCACCACAGTGACCAGAAAAGGAAAACAATAGGGTGAGTAAAGTGTTATATGTTATTTACTTGTAATCTGTGTTTACCACATATATCTGAAAATAAGAAATGACATATAGCTTTCAAATGGAGATTTTCAACAAGATCACTCCTGTACTAGTGAAATGTATATATGGTAAAAAAGGTACTTACGTTACAGAATACAAAGACCGGTACAGAAACATCACAAACACAATAGAAAAGGGGCAACACAATATATATTAAGTTTAGTCCTATTTCATATGACTAACACAAAGGAAAGTCAGAAAGGCAATTTAAGGTAAATTTATGATAAGAAGAAAAGGATATACTTACAGCTTTTGTTCCATAGGCGAACATACACACTTAAACACTAATATGTAGAGTGCTTGCGATATTTCAGTATTAATACTGTAGACTTGCTGTAGAGAAGGAGAGACGCAAACACGTGGATAGAACAAAAGACTAGGACGACAGTAGCGACATATAGCGACAAGCACGCCTCTTAACAACAACTAAAAGGATTTGGGGAGGAAGCAGCGTTCTATCTTATTATCAATACATTCACTTAGTGTGTTAATTAAAGTGTAGAAAAACTTTCATAATTAACAGCATGAAGACAAGTCAAACTCACCAGATCTCAGTGTAAAAGACTTGCAGTCAATCACTACGCCACAGAAGTCGAAGAATACACAGGGTGTATGTTGTTACGATACCCTACATTAGTAGTGGTAAGAACAGAAAGTGACGTCTTGCGTTTTGACTACAAATACGTCTATTGAAGCCTTGGACCGCAGTGCTATGTTTAACTGGCACTCACGCTTTGTGCAAGGAGAGAGAGAGAGAGAGAGTTTGGAAAATGATGAGTTTACAAACGGTCAAAAACGACACAAACTGAAAGCAAGAAAGAATTAGTTGTAACGTTGGTGCGTGTCAACCGGTCCCAATCAATAGATGATCATCCGAAATATTTTAATAGGGCGTTTCGCCTAAGTTTAGCAGAACCTGACGTTTGCCGTTGATCAGAGTCCCGTTCCCTCGCTCGCGTTCTACTACCATTCACAACAGAGATAATAGTTCTGCTTACACTGTATACATGCAATTGCCTCATGCTGGGACGAGAGAAGAACTGACACAGCACCATCTCGTGGCCCAACCTAGCATCTGTAGAGCACCATAGAGACACTACGAGGCCATTCCACGAACTTAATCACTACACTCCTTATATTGTAAACTTCCGTTGAGGTATATGTCAACATGATTTTCATATATCCTTGACGGTTTACATGCTCTTGGCAAATCATATTATTTCCTGCAATTTTAGTTCTGTTTATATTCCACAAGGCTCATCATGTGTTCGAAATAAGTCACTTTCCAGTTAACTTTTAGTCTCTTTTAATATAGAAAACATTGCCTATGCTTAGTGGTTTTATTTTTTCTCTATAATAACTTGGTGAGAGAATACGAAAAAATCATGTATCAGTACCATCAGAGAAGACACTGCTTTTGGGAAGTATTTTCAAAGCTCTGAACAAAAAATAATGCTACTTGGTATGGGCTGCAAACAGACATGTCGTAGATTTAAGTAACATATTTGAAGTTGATCATCGTGAAAATTAAATATATATATAAAGAATATCTCATTTAGAAATTGACAGTAAAATAAAAAACTAAAATTTACCTAGTACACGGTCAAAAGAATTTAAAATTCCTTATATTTCGTCAATCCACTAAACTTCATCTGCTGGTTTTTTTAACACAGAATATACGAGACATACTACCCCGCTATGTGATACACAGAAATATTTATTTGATTGCCAAACCACATAGAACTTACCAATAAATTTGAAGAGCATGACACAAATTAAGATTATATTTTATCATTGTATTTAATTATTCTCACAATCAAACATAGGCTTATTAAAACAAGAAAAAATAGCTCAAAC
>JAGDQP010015576.1:15524-42391 GCA_022664845.1 Lepisma saccharinum
ATTTATTCTCGCAATCAAACAGGCTTATTAAAACAACAAAATATAGCTCATAGAATGTATTGAATTAAATTATTCTTACTTGAAATGACGTTAAATTTGCAAGATTAACTTCAATATTTGTATATTTTACTTTATCTTTTTTTAATGTCCTGTTACAGTTTGGAACTTAGGATATTACCTAATTTAATGTTAGACATTAAAGGAACATCTGCTGAAAACAATGCCTCAGTTGATAAAATGCGTCACAAAGTGCTGGAAAATCTTGATATTCTTAAAATAATAGCAGTTTGATGAGTACGGTACAACCAAGGTATTCTTAAAGACAGAAAAATAAATTTATGGAAAAGTTGAAGAATCGAGTGAAACGTGGGATTAAAGGTATGGTTGAACAACATATACAAAGAAGAAGAAGGAAAAAGGGAGATTTGAACTAATAAAGAATGTTAATATACGCTAACACAAAATGAGAGCAAAAATCTTGAAGAAAAGAAAATATTCTGAGAATCCACTGCAATCAGAAATCTACCAGTTACGTATTCAAAACAGGCAAGGGCTCAACTGTAGAAAGAACAAGGATTAGCTGCCCTGGAATTATTTTATAGAACTGAATAATCGTTTATACTCAACTCCTCTGGTCTTACAGTTACGATTGCTGATTTCGCATAAGGACTGAGAAGGAGGTGCAGGTTTGAGTCCAGTTCACAGCGACTATTCTGACTGAAGTTTTCCAGGCTTTTCATCAATTTCACCAACATATTCCGAGATGGTACTTCGAATTTAGGTTCTGTCCACTAGCTTCCCCACTCCATCTCCAATGGTCATTGGTAAAAGTTGTACGTGCCAGCTTCTAGTCTTATGACGTTAAGATATAACTTCAGTTTCAATAATCATGTACTTTTCTCCAAAACTGGTAAGATGTCAGTCCGTATTTGATACCAAAATGGCGAATGTCTTCAAAAGTATAGCCTCTGTAGTCTTTTTGAAATCCTATATACTTGTAAAAGCTTTTGTTTAAATACAGCATCTTATATAAAACAATAATGATACTTGCTCTTCCTTAAATCTTACGTTTCATTTTATTTCAGAAGCTCAGGTGGAAATATAAACACAAAATTTAAGAGCGATCTTGTTCGCTTGAGTCAGTTTTGTAAACTTCAAGAGAATTGGATCACAAACTCAAAAGCTATTGAGGGAAAAGGTCAGACCCATTGATTCATACTTGTGGGCCGAGTGCTATCAGATTTCTTTTCTCTTTACTCAGAATCAAGTATGGCCTAAATTATACTTGCCTAAAGGACTGAAATCAAATTAAAAATTCAAAATTCAAGTAAGAATTCTACCTAAAAGCAGTAAATATGTAAATCTTACCTCTATTTTGAATGAGCTTTCCTAGCTGTACGAAAGGTAATTCAAACATTGCGCAAAGTATTGCAGCCATAACGTAAGCGACAAATACATCCGCTGCTGTCATCCAGAACTGTAACATACGAAATCATAAACAGATGTAGATGTCAGCTTAGAGATATATCGCCAATTATCTTACACAAGTGCTTGATACAATGTTAATACGTTAATAGATATGTGAACACACACACACAAACTGAAACATACAAAGTGTGGAATGTTCTTTATGCTTTTCCTTGTCGATTTAAACGCAAGTATTACAAAACAATCATTAACTAGAACTGATTAACTTTATCTGAAAATATTGTTTAATTAATTAAACAGACACTATATTCGTGGATATGAACTATCATTAATGTTTATTTAGTAAAAATCAGTGTATTTATATCTTTATGAATATCAGTGTTAGGAAACAATGATAAGCTGAAGTCAAGTTTCTTCAACACATAACTATTACAAAATGAAAACAGGCTTGAATTTTAACTTTGATGATTCAACCGACTGAGTTAATTTACTATAATTGCCCCAAACATTAAGCTGTTGATTTTCATATAAGTAGAAGCATTCAGTGCTTTAGGGAACTCACCAGTTTAAAAAGGGAGTTATATTCGGGTGCTCTGATAGTGCCAACGTAATAAGTGTGAATTAGTCCATGTGACAGAAAAGCACAATACGTCAATCGAGCCAAAGGTTCCAATGGAGTCCATGACAGAATATCGTTAATAAGACCTGAAATATAGGAAATACAAGGTTTTTACAATAGAATACAATGAAAATAATTAAATAAACATGAAACGAAAATACTTACGTACGAACAGCTACCAGAAGAAGTATTTGTAGTAAATACTTATAAATAACGTTACTTTTCGGTCTCGAAATGCCCTTAGAGTAAGGAAAATTTCAAATGATGGAAAAGGAACTAAACAAATGAAAAAAAAATGTTAACATTAACCTGACTACGCTATTTTAAATCAAATATGAATCAATGGAAATATATATGAGTACATTGTAAGATACAATATGGACTTAAAGTTACTTTACTACAACACATCAAAATATTTCAAGCTTTTCATACACCATCCGGGTTGGAGTTACTGGTCTCTCACCAGGCGCCTCCACAGCTGGCGGATAGGGCAATGCCGACCAGATATGGTGAGTACCGGAAATATTCCGGGAAGGACCAAAAGCTGCCTTGCAGTTAGTAGACGGATCTACAAAGGCTAGGGGAAGATAACTCCGAACAAAAATATCATGGTAAAGGGAAGCAGCTTTACCATTACCACCCTGAGGCTCAAGATGAATGACATCGGAAAGGCGCAGAGATGGACAGAGGATGCCATCTTGAATGTCTGCCTTTACTGCGAGGTTGTAGAGCTGACAACTCTACCTCTAAAGCATGTCAATGAATGATAACAGATGGTTCATGGAGTCTCCTGGGGTAGAATATTCCTGAGGTAAACTAATCCCTAATTCGGATCTCCGGACGGGGACTGCTTCAGGTGGCACCAAGAACAGAATTAAGAAAGATCTTAGAATAGAAACCTGGAACGTACGAATGTTATACAAAATATACGATCTTCAAGTGGCGGTACGCGAGACCGAGAAGTACTAGCTGGACATACTAGCCATACAAGAAGTCCGGTGGAAGGGCCAAGATAGTATCTGACAGGGAAAATATACTTTCTACTACGGGGAAACTCAGTCACACAATTCCGGAACAGGATTCCTCATCAAGAACAGTATCCTTCCGGTGGTTCAGAATATAGAGTTCGTACTTGATGGTGCAACACGGTTTTAATAATTGTCCATGCTCCGACCGATGAGACTGATGGGAACGACAAAGATATATTTTACGACGAGCTAGAAAGGCTATTTGACCGATTACCGAAGTATAATTCGAAAATTGAGTTGGGTGATTTCAAAGCAAAGGTAGGCAAGGAAGAAAAATATAGACCTACTATAGAAAAATACAGCCTTCACGAAGAAACCAACAACAATAGAGAAAGACTGATAAGTTTCGAGATTTCGAAAAACCTACTGGTAAAGAGCACATACTTTGAACACAAAGAAATACACAAATACACATGGGTATCTCCGAATGGCAAAACTTTCAACCAGATCGATCACGTAAATAGACTAAGACACACCAACATAATGGACGTTAGGTCTTACAGAGGAGCGGAAGGTGACACCTGAACTGAAATTCGAAGTTAAACGATTAGATAATCCCAGTGCAAGAGCATATTACCAACTGGAAATCTCAAATAGGTTTTAAATCTTAGTTGACTCTAGTAGTAATAAAGATAGCATTAATAATGAAATTGATGTAAGATATGGGAAACAATTCGTGATATAGTGAAGGTACATTTAAGTGAGAAGAAACACCAGAAAAACAAGTCTTGGTTTGATGACGAATGCCTTAAGCTTCACGAGGAACAGAAACAAGTAAGGTAACGATGACTAAGTAATAAAGGCTAAGCAAATAACAACCACTACAGTAACACGACACGCAACGCCTCACGCGGATTCAGAAACAAGAAGCGAGAACATCTGACGTAGAAGTTTCAGTAGATAGAGGAAAACGGGAAGACAAATAACATACGACATCTGTACAAAGAAGTAAACTCATTAAGGAAAAGTTACCAACCTAGATTAGGGATGATTAGAAATGAACACGGAGATCTTAAAGTGGATCCGACTAAAATAATCGATGTGTGGAAAAATTATTTCGACAAACTTCTTAATGCACATAACGGAGGAAAAAACAAAGGAATTTAAAATCTATACAGCAAAACTGTAGATACCCGATCCTAGCGGGATCGAGGTCGAAATATCGGTAAAGAAATTAAAAAATTTCAAACCACCGGGAATAGACAATATCTCAGTCGAATTAATTAAAGCCGGAGAAACGGCACTAATGAAGGAACTTCATCAATTGATAAGTATTATATGGAGAAAAGAAGAGGCTTCCAAAGAAAAAGAAAACCTCAATAATAGTTCCGGTTTATAAAAAAGGTGATAAATCGGACTTTAGTAATTACCGTGAAATTTCATTACTCCCAACATGTCACAAAGTACTGAGTAATATCCTGCTAACTCACCTAAGCGCATACGTAGATGAAATAGTTGGAGATAACCAATGTGGATTTAGAAGAAATAGATCCACGCTAGACCATAATTTTGCCTTGAGACAAATCTTAGAGAAGAAATGGGAATAGAATGGGACTGTTCACCAGCTATTTATTGATTTTAAGAAAGAATATGATTTTTTTAAAAAAGCGAAAAATCATCCAGTATTCTGATACGATTTGGAATTCCGAGAAAACTTGTTCAACTAGTGAAGATGTGTCTCAGCGACCCCATAAGCAGAGTACGGATAGGTAATAATATGTCAGATAGTTTCGAATTTCGCAACGGATTGAGATAAAGCGAATGATGTACATTTAATAGGAACGATATAAATGCTCTACAAAACAACACCGATATCTTAGTAAAAGCGTGCGATGAGATAGGTCTACAGGTAAACATATCGTAAACAGGTAAACGAAGAAATAAAAAGTCGTTTAGTATCGGGCAACGCATGTTTCTATTCAGTCCAAAAACTTCTAACATCGCGATTAATATCAAGGAAATTGAAATTGAAAATATACAGAACGGTTATTCTGCAGGTAATACTTTACGGTTGCGAAATTTGGCGTACGACCCTAGCAGATGACGTGTGTTTAAAAATAAGGTTTTGAGAAAGATATACAGCCGAAACGGGACGAGATGACTGAAAAATGCAGGAGCCTGCATAATGAAGAACTGCACGGACTGTGCGATTCAACAGATGTTGTAAGAATAATGATATCGCGACGACCAAAATGGGCAGGTCATGTAGCTCGGATGGGGGAAAAAACGAAGATTATATTCTATCCTCGTTGGAAAGCCCGATGGAAAGAGACCGTTGGGAAGACCGAGACGTCATTGGGAGGATATTATTAGAAGGTAACTTCGAGAAGTAGGTGTTCATGATGAAAACTGGTTTGGTGTTGCCCGGAATAGAATCCAATGGCGAACGTTTGTTACTGCGCCGATGAACTTTCGAGTTCCATAAGGCAGGTAGTTAGTTAGTTTTCATACACCATAACAGGTTTCAAAGTACTGTACATTTGAAAATTTGATTTATAGTTGCCATTACAGCATCAAAGATTGTTTACTTGAAGACTGAAACTATTTTTTCAGTACATTTTTTAACACGTTACATACAAGTTCTTTATGCAATGGGAATTAACACTCTTTAATGTAGTTGAAAAAAATTTTAATTAGCACATTTTTTTAATAAACTCTACTGTGGATGCAATATAATATGTTGTTATAAGTAGTAAATTATTTGACAAATTAAACGACTTTCTACAAGCTAATTTATGTGGCAACTGTTCAATAAGAACTCATGATGTGGTATAATTCATAACTTTTACATAGAAAGCAACATTTTGAGTGTTGATTGGTAGGATCGAATCGATTTGAAAGTCGCCTTGAACAAAGATTCAAAATTGCCATCTTAATTTCACAACTAAAAACACTGTACCAGTAAGTCAGAGATTCAATCAAGTCAAAAGGTTTGAAACTATCAATGTTTTAAGTCTAAAGATGTTTGTTTGTATTTCATTACAAAAATTATGTTCACTTGCATCTTTTGATTACATATTGAGTAATGTTAATATTAGTACTTACTTTGAAAACTAGGCTCATCCTTTACGTTTCTCTGTTTCTCATTACTATTTTATATGATATTTCAGCATGAAGGATGGTTCTCAATTGAAGTAACCAGAATATTTGAAGAAAGATTGTTTTTCAACAACTAAGTTTATTACCTACATTTACACTGCATCAATTCAAGTTTAATTTCACTAAACCATTATACTTACTGATATTTCCTAATGCACAGGTAGTAATGAGCATTGCGATAGGTAAGGAAAATAACGTTCTATGTAATCCAGCATATAGTCCAGCTTCAAGAGCATTGTAAGGCCGGTCAGGTATGAAAAATAAGTAACCACTTAATATGATAGCGAAGCACAAAGGCACGCCAACGATTATTGTAATGTAGTTAAGAACCTGTAATTGAAGAAATAAATGAACTACAGAACTCCTTAATAAACACTATCATCAAGAGCTTAGATCTGAGATTAAAGTTTTAAAGATATTATAATAGAACCTATAGTATTGTAAATCCTAATTCAAAAATCACTTTAAAACATAAATTTTTAAGTATAAAGTATGTCTTTCAATAGAAAGTATTAAAGCAGTAAAGCAATGGAAAATAAAAATAAATAATTTTAGTAAATCAATGGAGAAAAACAAAACGAACAGATTAATTTTAACAATAAATATGAATATTAATTTGCAATGTTATTATAATAATTCGCTATGATTTAAGAGATAACCCTTTAAATAATAATCACAACATGCAACTGAAAAGATATTACCATAATGTGTTCATACCTTAGGAAATTGTCCACCTGAGCGCTGTAACTTATAGAGGTAATAGGCAAATGCCATACCAACGAAATATGGTCCAGCTCGACAGTACGCTGTAACGTAAACTAATTTGTACTGTTTATTGATTGCAGTATTTCCAAGGCTCCTGTAACAAAAATAACAGATTTTGAAAAGAGACATGTAAACACACGGAGAACGAATGTATTATCAACAATTACAGTGAGAAAATCAATTAAAGAACAAATAAATAAAAAAAAGAAAAGATTTATAGACAAAACCAAACCGTTCACATGTAATATCAAATGTTCCTTTACAAACTGATAAAAAAATCATACTACAATAGGAATGACTTGTCTCATAGAAATCAAGGATGCTAAACTGAAATCTAAAATAAGTTTTTCTCTACCTGATTTCATTGAGGCCATAGCGTTAATTGTTGCTGTGAAGAAAGCCAAGAAAGTGAAGAAGACCTGGCATATTTAGGGTCAAAGTCATAGTTTTTCCATTCTTTCAAGCAATGAGGAATCCAACCGTGTATGGCTCATCTCTTTCTTACTTGTAGTTACTCGGATCAGAGGAGGGTACAGACGGACAAACAGGATAACTGTATAGTTTCCCCCTATTCATAGGGGAATGGGATGCTAAAATCAGGTACCATAAATATTAATCGGTCATTGTTAAAAGGAGATAAGGAGATATGTGCTATGTATTTTCAATGACACATATCCCCTTTTAAAAATGACCGATTCAATTGTAGTCGTCCTCTTAATAACCGAAAAGTCAGTTCTTTGGAAGCACTTTTCGTCCTCTACCTGAAGGCTTCTTCAACGCATTAACAATTTATTATATAAAAATGAGTAGTTTCTTTTTTCAAATCTCCAAACACGGTGAGGCAACACATGCACACTTTACAAAATCTCTTTTTCGTTTTTTTTAATGTAATCTGTTCACATCTTATTTACATTCCGACTGTCAATTCGCAAGCAAGCACGACTGTTATTACTACAGTACAATGTTGACTTTTTACCTGTATTTTGTTGAATCAAAGTAAGAGAAAATGAAAACAATTTATAAAAAACGAAATTTTAAAAACAAACTCATAACATGAAACATGAAAAGAAATCACACAGAGAAAATAAAATACATGGTTGTAACTCCAGTGCCGGTATTGGAATCTAGATCGTTTTGTAATCCAGACGAGTAAAATAATTGTTGAAAACAACTTTGAACTTTCTACTACCAACTGACAGACCATTGTCGTAAGACGCGAGTGAAGGAACACGTAATTGTTGTGCTTTTCCCCATCCTTTTGGACTAAAGAGAGAAGGGCGTGTGTGTGCATTTTGTTCAGCATTAGACTGGGTGACTGTCGCCGGTTCTACAGCTTAAGTCTAAGATACCTAAAGGCCTAAAAATAAATTCAAGTTGAAATTCTACGGTTGTAGATTATCGTGGGTTTGGAGTCATCTTGATGTTGAGATATATAAAGAATACAAGACTGAGAACGTAAGGAATAGTTATTGTCATCAATTTGAATTATTTTTAAAGTCGTTTAACTGGAAATGATATGGATAGCATTAGCGAGTTTAGATCGTTAATTTATTAACTAATAACATATTTCACTGCGAATGCAAGTGGAATGGTGAGGAACATTTGTTCGTCCGTCTATGCGTCAACAACTTTCAACTCAGAAAATACTGGGGCTACGAATGCGGGTGAAGTGTCGTTGGAAAGGTCTTGGTAAGATGAGGTCAAAGTCGCATAGATCATCTCTCTCTGTCTTTCTGCCCGTCGGGAAATTTAAACCCAGGAACTACTAGAGCTACGAAGCTGGTTGAGATGTCGTTTGGAAGGTTTCGGTGAAACTTTCCAGTGACACATCATTCACCTAGATTAAACGTTCGCTGCTGAAACCTGGCGGTAGCGCTGCGTTATCTTCATATTACCATGCCTTAATATGCCTGTCATGTATATAAAACATTTTGGAATATATAAACAAAACACAGCTACCAAAGTAATCTAAGTATGAATTATTGAAAGTGAAATGTGAGATGGAAAATTCAATTGGAGCGCCGCCAGCAAGTATTATTCAGATTCATGAAAGATGACATACCAACGTATGTCTGATGAAACTGAGGAAAACCCTAAAAATCCTCTGGCAGTATGACCGAGAGCAGAACACAAACTTGTGTTCCTTCCTAGTAACAACAGTAACTACTAGACGACTTGTGTCAGAGATGCCTAACGGTCATAAATAAATCCAAATGTAACCATTAGATTATAAGAATTGGGCCCTACATATATACAATAGAGAACATTGTAAGCCCTAAAATGTATGTATGAATGAATACTCAAATGAAAGTATTTGACAGAAACAATGTACAAAGATAAAATATTCTTGTTAGAGTGGTTTATTCTGTGAAGAAAGAAATATTCATATTTTCGTATTAATGATTAAAAAGAGCATCTATAAACAATGGATTTGAGAAAAGTTCAAATTGAAAAAAAAAGAGAAAGATATATTGATTGTTGTGTGTTATGAAGAAAAATAAACTAATAAGAAGTTTAGTGTAATGGCTTTAAGAGTTCTATCGTCAATGTTAGTGACTTTTGAATGGTGGTAATTTCCAAAGATATGTTTGCCAAGGAACGTAAAAATGCTCATTTATACAGGAATATAGAAGCTAGACTTAAGGTAATATGTAATTTATGTAGCTGGCGTATTCAGTGATCGTAAAAGAATGGATGTTGCTAGTAACCCATTATTGACGGTGCTTGTTTTGAAAGTAAATACTGAAGTTACTGTTTTATAGGCATGAAAAGCTGCATTTTAATTTGAAAAAAACTAATTACTGGTAGTGCATGAACTTTGATGGGTAATATCTACTATGACTGGAAATGGAGGTGCATAATGATTAATATAGTGCGTGTTTGTTCTTACATTGATTTAGCAAGCACCGACCAAGGCTATCAAAACTAATTGTACTTTGATTTTCTGAATGCATGTGTGACTTATGAAACTTGCTAGAAAGGAAACTAATTGAATAAATACTAATCTAAGGATGAGAATAAAGCATTCTAGAAAGTTCTATAGAAGCAATGTGTTGGTCACTTCGTAAGTTCTAACTAACTATTTTACGACTATTAATCAGTAGTAAGTATTCACTAGAAAGCAATTTGGCGACGAGATTAAACGAATCTATGAGGATTATTGGTGCATATGTTGATAGTAACAATTTAAGAAATCATGGATAATGCACGTTGTGTTTTAAATTGCATGCAGGCAATCATTTAAAGACATTTTACTACAGGATGGCTCAGGTAAGGGACGTCTTAAGTGTAAATGAAAGTTAAAGGTCTGGTACAAAGTTGGACAGAAAGAATGAGGAATTTTCTAGATAATAAAGTAATGTCAATCAATACAAAGAGTCCTAGGGATAGGAATATTGATATGAAAAGCACTGATAGTTTAATCAATGATACAGTAGGGATCAAACAATTATCGTTAACCACGGTAGCACCGTGTCACAAACAACTGGAGATAAAAGGTAATGTGGTTATGGCGGAAGTGGATACGGGCAGTTGTGTAAATTTAATGACGCTCCAAGCTCTTAAATCATTAAGCCAAAAGATGACCTTAATATCACACCAGTTACAATTACAAGTGGCCAATGGTCAGCCCATAAAGACATTGGGTTACACGGACTTACCATGTAAAATAGATAATCAGGAGGTATGTTTGCAGTTTTATGTTGTAGATGGGATGCTGAAACATTCTTTGATAGGTAGAACTGGTATTGCACTATTATGGCCACTATGGAGGCAAATATTTACTAGTAAAGGTATAACAGATATAAAAATTATATCTTCCTCAGAGAGTATTTCAACATATAAAGATCTAATATTACGTCAATACGCAGACGTGTTCAAGGACAGCATTTTACAACCTGTGAAGGATTATGAAGTTCATATTACAGTAGATTCTAATGCAGTTCCAATCTTCCGAAAATTTTACAGAATTCCGTATAGTTTAGAACAAAAAGTTAAACGAGGAATTACAAAAACAAGGAATTCTAGAACAAACAACATATTCCGAATGGGCTACGCCAATAGCTGTGGTGCCCAAAAAAATCAAGGAGCTGAAATTAGAATCTGCTCAGATTTCAAAATAACTGTAAATAAATGGGTTAAAAATATGTCGTACCCATTGCCCACGTTAAAAGACATACTTGCTAAGTTACAAGGGGCAAGTGTATTCAGGTTCTCGATTTGAACCAAGCATATTTACAGTTAGAGTTAGATGAGGAATCGCAAAAGTTACTAGTTTTAAATACACCGTGGGGATTGTATAAAAATAAACGTCTTCCATTTGAATTGAGTTCCTCACCGTTTATTTTCCAGAGGTTTATGGATACTACTTTAGTAGATTTACCAGGCTCAAGCATTTTTGGACGATGTTGTAATTGAAGGCAAGAACTTGGAGAAGTGTTATAAAAATACCTGCATGGTACTTAGATTCAGAAGTCGTAATGTTAGGTAAAGCTTTCTAAATGCCATTTTCTTGCAGATACAGTGGAATATTTGGTGCATACATTTTCTGCTAATGGTGTAAAACCATTGGAGAAACACCAAATGGCAATATTGGAATGTCCTGCGCCTCAAAACGTAAGCCAACTCAGATCATTCATCGGTACAGTCATGTATTATCATAAACATATTCCCCATTTAACTAGTCATTTATATTTGCTGCATGAGTTGCTAAAAAAAGGAAGTGAAATGGGAGTGGATTGATCAGCATCAATGCCAATTTGATGAGGTAAAACGACTAATAGTTAGCAGTAATCGGATTCATATATTTAATCCGAAACAGCCAGTATTTCTAGTTACCGACGCTAGCCCATATGGTGTGGGAGTGCAATTATGCAACAAAAATGATGAAGGTAAATTGATCACGGTTGCATGTGCTTCAGCCAAATTAACACCATGTGAACAAAATTATTCACATTTCGAGAAGGAGGCATTAGTATTAATATATGGTGTACGAAAGTTCCATAAGTATCTTTACGGAAGGCATTTCACTGTTTTAACAGATTCTATTCCAGTGGCTTTAATATTTGGTGCCGAAAAGGTAATACCATCTTCAGCCCATCCCCGTTTAGTTCGTTGGTCACTTTTTCTGTCAGGATACAATTATAGTATTATCTTAACATAAAGTCCAAGTGGCTGATTGTCTCTCCAGGTTACCTTCGGAAGATTATACAGGGGTAGATGAGACTTCGCAACTATATGTTCTGAATGTGAGAGATGATACGCCAAAATTAGCTGTTTTACAAGAGGAAATACAAAATGATTCGGTATTAAAACAAGTTTTAAAGTGGACAGATAACGATTGGCCTTCGCATTTGCCTAAGACCTGTCAAGATATTATCTATAAAGCGTTTTACAAAAACAGAGCTGAAATCAATGTTTTCAATAATTGTTTATTCAAGGGAAGACAGTACCACCTAAAATGCGAACGAGTCTATTACATTTCTTGCATTTAGGAATCAGTCGATTAAAAGAAACTTTAAGATCGTAATACTGGTGGTCACAGATGAATACTCAATTAGAGTTACTACTTAATGAGTGTTATAATTGTCAAGTACAACATAGAAACCGACCCCATATACATTTCTCAAACTGGCAACGATCTGATTTTCCGTTACAAAGGATACACATCGACTTTTTCGACTTCGCTGGGTATAAGTACCTATTAATAGTAGATAGCTTTTCAAAATGGGTACAGATGCATTCAGTCAAGAGAGATACTATAGGTAACTTGCAAAATATGTTCAATATTGTGGGTTTGTCAACTGTCATAGTATCAGATAATGGACCACCTTTTTTTCAATTGGGAATTTTCCAAGTGGTGTCAGGCGAAAGGAATAGATCTGGTGCATTCACCTCCTTACCACCCACAAAGCCATTACTTAGAAAAAAAATAGTAGATGCGCCAACTCATCATTGGGCAAACATTATAGAAAGCATATAAGCAGATATGCGATTTGCAAAAACACCTTTGCTAAATGGAAATTCTCCAGCAGAGATTTTTTTCTTTTACCCCGAAAACTAGATTTAATCAGTTATGGCGCATAGCTAAATCTGGTACAGTAGAGAGAACAATAACAAATTCGCGTAAACTACTTCCTGAGCTTGGAGAAAGAGTATTAGTACGGAATATCCGGCATAAATCACCGCGATATGTAACAGATACTGTATTGAAGCAGGTTGGGAAACGAATGGTAGAAGTGCAGATAGGACATTTAAAAAGGAGGGTACATATACATCAATTACGACTATTAGAAGGTCAAGAATTTGGAAAATGTCAAGAAAATGACAATGAGGTTTGGTGGGAATTTGACAGACAAAACAGAAAGAGACAATATCAGTACCTAAACCAGTAATAACAAATCAAGATGCAATACCAGTACGCCGTTCTCAACGTCCAACAAGAACGACTAAACACTTTGAATGTTAAGGTTATTGATAAGCACTCTTCTATTTTTTAGGGGAGAGTGAATTGTTAGAGTGGTTTATTCTGTGAAGAAAGAAATATTCATATTTTCGTATTAATGATTAAAAAGATTTAGTATTGCTTAACATCTATGAACAATGGATTTGAGAAAAGTTCAAATCTAAAAAAAAAGATATATTGATTGTTGTGTGTTATGAAGAAAAATAAATTAATAAGAAGTTTAGTGTAATGGCTTTAAGAGTTCTATCGTCAATGTTCGTGACTTTTGAATGGTGGTAATTTCACCAGGTATGTTTGCCAAGGAACGTAAAAATACTAATTTATACAGGAATATAGAAGCTAGACTTAAGGTAATATATAATTTATGTAGTTGGCGTATTCAGTGATCGTAAAAGAATGGATGCTGTTAGTAACCAATTATAGACGGTGCTTGTTTTGAAAGTAAATACTGAAGTTTGTCGAATAGTGATGTTTGTTGTCTGCGAATTATAATATAATTTTAGGCGGTGTAAGTCAGATATAAATGCTTCTAGGGACTACTCAAGTGTAGGAATCAAATGATTCAAACCAGTATTTTGTTCATCACACGGAAATGTCATTTTTGAACTGTAAAAGTCGGTTTAAGTTAGCTCTTATCCTTATAAAAGATCATCAATCATATATTGTTCTGCATGTATGTAACATTGTTCATAAGCGATACCGTCAGGTTTAAATGGTTCCAGGAGTCTACTTAAGGAGACGAATGGAATGATGCAAACAGAAAATCAGTATGTCAACCAGAAAGGTCACTTTCCTTAAAGTTATGCAAAAATTTCTAACCTTAGATGGCAGCACTCTCTCCATATGTCTCTAATGTACTTTTATCGTACGAAATTCCAATGCTGCTCCTACAAATTTAAGTCTTGAGAGCTAACACTTTCAGAGAAGGAAGTTTATAACCATTTCAAGCGTTCAATTCATGCCGATCTTTTATTTTCTTTCTTGTTTATTGTTAAAATAGCTTGATTGTTCTTGTGCATATCCAAACATATAACAAAGAACAAACAATTAAAGGAGAACTCATAACAACGAAGGGAGAAGAAAGAAGAGTAGAAATAAGGAAGGAAGTATATATTGTATTGTACAAGTACTTTTGGAGCTATAAATAAGTACAGTTACCAATAATTTTCAAGATACAAGATAACTTTACACAAAAATCCATATGAACATTTTGAGTCGAATAAATTTATGAACAGATTCGATTTATAGGAGTCGAATTATCTGTTTTATAGTGACAATTATTGCCAATTTGCTTTCAGTAAAAGAAAATAAGAAATTGTGTTTATGTTCATATTTATATAGTGTGAAAAGTAAGAATGATATTAAAATGCTGTTTTTCTTAGAAGTGTCTTAACAAGTACTCTGACTTTTTCAATACTGTTAGGAATTTGGAAGAAAAGATGAACGAATAAGTCATAAGTGTAATATTACTGTGGCACAGTTTTCTACATTATCCCTATGCGAAATAGAAATTCAATAAAAACGTTTCTTTAAAGATAAAATAATTTAAAAAGAACAGAGGATGAATAACGGGAGATACAGAATTTACCTCACTTTCCAGAATAACATCAGCTACCACTATAAATCTAGAAAATCAGACATAAACAATACAAAATTTTACAATTACATTTCTTAATTGTAGTCTAAATCTGAATTTTCAATTTATTTATAATCTAAGATAATTTATTCTCCTTAGTTTATATTTAGATACTTACGAGGGATCAGGTATTACTGTGGCATCTAAGTTTCCTATGTATGTAATTCCAAATGGTATCAGGACAGACAGCAGGATCAGAACACCCAGTAGAACCTTACCTCTTCTCCACTTCCAAAGCGCATACACAATAAATGGTGCCACTAAAAACAATTGAGTATCGCAGGCTAAATACCATGCCGGATCAATGCACTGAGAATGAGAAAAGAAATAAATTTTGACATTTATATTCAATTTACAATTAAAGAGTTACTTTTGGACTGCATATGATGACTGTGTTGTAAGAGGAATCGTCAGGGATGTTCTGGTTTACTATAAATGCTAGTGCTGGTGGCATTATATACTGTGAACTCTCTGAACATATATGTGATTGCTACAATAGAAGAAAAAACAGATAGAAGTGTTCATATGCAGAACAAAATTTGTACATAGATATACAATGATTAATAAAGCAAAGGCAAACGATGGGTGATCGTGACAATAAAAAATTAAGAGACGGACAAGAGTACATGTTGCTGTGCTGTTCATTGTTTAGTAAAAAATGAATTGGTGTATATTGTACTAGAAGAGTAAATAACTTAGGTTTAATTACTGCTCTGGTACAATAGTTAATACATGTAAATTGGTTTTATTTAAAATGTACAAGGGGATTGACAGCATTATTTAAAAATTACAGCTTCTGCGATGAAAATTTCCAACTGCTGTCATTCATTCTTATTAAATTTCTTTCCATTTCTGAAAAGTTTTAAATAGCTGGACAGGCAAAATTATATAATAGTATGTGTAATGGGTAAATATGTATGACATGGAAAGAAGAAACGAGAGAATGAAAAGGAAAAGTACAAGTAAATGTGGTATTTATGAAAGAGAAGATAATAGAAGCAAGTACGTCCAAAAGAAAGGAAAATAATTTGTTTCAGCAGATACATATCATAATAA
This sequence comes from Lepisma saccharinum, assembly GCA_022664845.1. NCBI lineage: Eukaryota > Metazoa > Arthropoda > Insecta > Zygentoma > Lepismatidae > Lepisma > Lepisma saccharinum. Next base: position 31,619 of record JAGDQP010015576.1, read on the forward strand.
TTATGGTTCTTGCTTTCAATTTTTAAGCATGAGTTGTGTGATTTCATTAACATTAACAAATTACCATATATTTTTCTTTGTTTATTGACAACTGAATCAAGTTGCAAAGATTTTATTACTTAAAATGTATAGTAAGAGTAACGCGAGAATTTTAGTTTTAATTTAAGTCCTGCACGACTGAAGATTTGAATAACGAACCTTAATCAGTGTTCTTGTAAAAAGTGGAAATGTTTCTTCATTTTTATCCTCAACTTGAAATACTTTAATTCGTATTTGTACATTGTAATTAAACGGGAGGACTCATCCGTGAAATCGTTAGAATTGTAAAAATTATACAAAAATCAAAGCATGATATTACAATTTTCACCTTATATATATCTAGTAATAATGTAAATCTATAAAACAGAGTAGTAAGTGTTTTAAGCTTACCGTTTGAAGATGGAACATTTACTATTATGAAGACTGTACCATCATCATTTTTTAATGTCAAAATGTCATCCAATAATAGTAGCTAAAATACTTACCACTTTATTTCATAACTATGTATGATTATTACTAGACGCAGGAAAATCACGAAATTGTTTTATATTTACTTTAAAACTGAGTGCGGGGCTTCGCTAACTATGGCATATAAAACAAATACTTTACCGGTTGGTCAGGCTTGATATGATTGTTAACGTAGATAATATTGGTCCACCAATTGTTGATGCAATTTTGTCTTTCTCCACCAACAACTTTCTCCCACAAAGGACCATCACCAAGATTGTAGAGCCACGTCATCTTGATTGCAATGACTGCAATATAAGCTGGAGTAAGCCTGAAATGTGAAGATCAAGAAAGGTTAAATATACAGTTAATTTAAGAATGTTCTTTGTGAATTGTTTCTTAATCAAATATATAATATGCAATAACTGAAACTGCGTGTCGTAGACCATAATAGAGCAATGGCGCAAAGTTTAAGGGCAAGATATCCACTTTGGAAATACTACACATGAAAGCACAAATAGGAATGTTTGGGGATGGTGCCCTACATATCATAGATTTTGTTATGATCCCAGTGATATAGTTGGGATGATATAGTTAAACCCAGACCTGTTTTTCTTTATCCCTGTCTACTAGAATTGACTTATAGTTAGAATTGACTTATAGTGATAACGGATCATAGATCGGGAATAATTCTAATGTTTTAGGATGAACTCTAACTCACCAACATTCTATAGACAATTTTTATTCACTCATTCACACACATTTTAACTAGTAGAGTTTCTTTACATTCGGAAGGTCCTAGTTTCGGCCCAGCTACCGGCCATCCTGACTGACGTTCTTGCAGGATTTTCCCTCATTCAGACCAACTTAATGACGGGATGGTACTTTGAAATTAGACCCAGGCCTATTTCCTTCCCCTACCTAACCCTATACCCCTGAGCCAAATATACTTGAAGTCTATTGATTAAATTCACTCGCACGTCATCGGGATGGATTATTTGATAGATGAAGGGAATACACAGATGATGATAGGAACAAATAAAACCAGAGGAAATAATTAAAATCGTATAGAGAAAGAGTAGATTAGGCATTTAGATGTATGTGGGAAGTATTATATGAAATGAAAGAAATAAAGGTGAGAATAGCAGTGAAACGGAAGAGGCATTTTCTAATACGAAGGATTCTTCCTGTGGACCGATGAACTATTGTCGAGTAAATTTTAATTACAAGTTTTGTATGGAGTTGTGTTATATGAGTGGAAAGCGTGGACTCTACAAAAGAGCAAAGAAAAATTTGGAAACTCGAAAATTGTATATGCAAAAGATTGAGAAAATCAGATAGATACAATATTTATATATAACCATACATAGAAGTGGTGAAGAAAGCGAGGAACGAATAGTATTTTAGACAATAAAGCAAGCCAAAAAGAATTTAGTAAGAATTGGTTACGCAGAGATTGTAAACTGAAGGATGTAATTGAAGATATGATTGTTCGGAAAGTAGGAAGAGAAATGAGCAAGACGTAAATTCTTTACAACAATAAGAAAAAAAAAAACGTTCGTAAGGACAAACTGGAAAGATCGTGATGTTGATGAATTGAGAGAACTAGGTTTTCCTTGGAGGATTTTTCACTTTTCAGCAAAACTTTAGAGGTGATGATGATATACGTGCCAAAGGAAAGAACAACACAAAGGAAAATGGGTAGTCTTAAACTACATAGAACACAGGGGACAAGGACAAGAAAACTGGACGTGCAAGAATGTTTATCCTCTAGTTTTAGAGCTCTAGTACATAGTTTCCATCTAAAGGAATAAGAAGATGATCTGGCTGTGTGAGAAAAAAATAGAAAATGAGTTACAGAGAGGTAGCAGTTATGTATTAATTCATGTAGTGTTTGAGGTGCAAAAAGGAAGACGAAGGAACCTTTCTGAATAATTATTGTTAGTCTGAGTTGAAGTTTATAATTAGGAAGTTTTTTCTTTTATTCGTTTGGTTATTGTTAAATATCTAGCAATAGAGCTTTCGTAATAATGGTAGGGAAGTTTGTATAAAAGAAGATTTTGTAATGTAACCAAGAAACGATAGCTTGTTGATTCAAAGGAAAATTTGTTGTTCCATGAACAGGATAGCAGGACAAATTATAAAGTGAATGGATAAATAAAGTTAAGCAAGGGGTTTGTAAAGAAATATGAGAGTTTTTGTAGGAGTGATACGAAAACAAACTCAGCATTAATAGTCCGGTCAGGAATCTGAAGTCCGTGAATAGCTAGGGGGGGACCATGTTTTTATTTCTGATACTTAATCTCTATGTATTTTTTTAAGGAAATTTAGAGAGAGAGAGAGAGTCACTTTTCGTTTGGTGACTTTTAGAAGCCATCATGGAAAATGGCGGCTGATTCTCATTTTCTTGATCGTATCTCGATAACTGTTGGAAATATGAAAAAATGTTACAAGCAACAGTTAAAGACCATAAAAAAATACATCTTTTTTTGGTTCTTATAACTTTTGTCCTATCTCTTACGGTTTTAGAGTTTTTCGGAGAATTTACCATAGAAATTACTTTTAACACGTAAATTAATCTTGAAGATGAGGAAGTTAATCAAATGTTAAGTTAAAATACAATATAATTTTTTTCAATTTTAGGGTGCTCTTTTCAATGAATCATATATACGAGAAGCAACAAAATCTTCCCTAGTGAGTGTTTTCCAACAAGAGGAGCAAAACATTATTCCTAAATAGGAGTGCACTGATGTCGTCGATGAAGGATCCCTCTTAATGGGTAGTGTGGCCAAGACCAGCTACTTATTGTGATGTAGTAGACGCTTACCAGTCATATGTGAATGCACATTTTGGTAATAACACTGTTATCATCTTTGACGGCTATTCAGACTACCCAACAACTAAATGAGAATCTCACATCCAATGCGACAGAAAACATGTTCCTGAAGTTCAGTGTAATGAACATATTTATGTTACTCACACTCAGTCTGATTTTTTATCTAATTCTAAAAAGAAGAAAGCTTTTATCACTTCGTTTTTCAGCCATATCATTGTTGTTACTCAGAATACAGACATTTTAGTTTTACTAACATCTAAGTCCACTAATAAAAACATTTGTTTATTTAGGCATCAATCTGGTTGCAAAGAGAGAGTATTTTCAACATATCGAAACAACGAGAGATCCGTCGTAAAAGATATCATTCTATTTTGTACCATGAACTGTCGGGTACCACCTCCAGTATTATTAGAAAAGGGAAAGTAAAGTCTCGAAATTTATTGATAAAAGAAGAATTACTTAGAAATTCAGTATGTGTTTTCAACGACAGAGATGCTAGCAAAGACCAAGTTGCAGTTGCAGGAGAGAATAGTATCATTGCTTTGCATGGTAAATAAAAAATAAAACATTAGATTAGCACAGATTTTACATGTACCACCACAATACTGCTAAAAGCAAGCTACAAAGTAATTTTGATTTAGCCATGTTACACCGAACATCAACTACTCCTGCCCAACACAGCTTTCGTGTATAGCGCCAAGTTCAGAAGTGGCTTGGGGATGATTTGGACCCTTGTCAGTGAGGATGGAGTTTGGTTGGCAATTCACTGCAACGTATACCAACAACTCTTCCGCCAACACCAGAGAAAATCATGCACTTAATATCTTACAATTGTAAGAACTGATATGATTCTTGTGAGGGCTCAGCAGTGTGTGCTAAATATGGGGGATTGTTATGGGGAAACTCAGTAGAAGTGGACATAGAAGAACCAGAGGTGTAATAGTCAAACTTGATGAATAACCAAAATGCAATACTTATTAATACATAATTCTAATATATTTTCAACATTTCTTTTTTATGTTCCTAATAGTTTTATAGTTTTAAAAAAAAACATACATAGACAAGAGGATTTAATCAAGATTGATTAACTTCCCCATCTTGAAGATTTATCTACGTGTTAAAAGTAATTTCCATGGTCAACTTCCAAAAACTAGAAAGAATCCAATTTTACGATTTTTAAATCACGTTTTTCTCGAAAACCGTAAGAGATAGAACAAAAGCTATAAGAACCAAAAAGATGTATTTTTTATGATCTTTAACTTTTGTTTGAAACATTTTTCATATTTCCAACGGTTTTCGAGATATGATAAAAAATGTGGAAATCGGCCGTCATTTTCCAAGATGGCAGCCAAAAGCCACCAATAAAAAAATAACTTCCAGGCTAAAGTTTAACCTTAGGACTTATATTTTCAATTTCAGTCATAAAAAAGGTCCCCTAGTATTATGCACGGAGTTCAAGTTTCTGACTGGACTATAACATTAAGATGGTTTGTTTTATTTAACAGTGAATAAACTTGAAATAATTATAACACCTGTAGCTCCGATATCTATTGAACGAAAAAAGGTAAAATTTAATCTAAACCAAATTATTATGAAAGAACAACTTAAAATCAGTGAGAATATGAACGCTATAAGTTAATACGCTAACCCATATACAAGTTAGATTCGTTCATCAAGGAAAGTACTTAGATATAGTTGAAAGCAATAAAGTAACGAGCTTTTTATACTTCTAAATTGAAAAATAAAATATTTATGTTATGAATTTCACTACTTTTACACCTTTCAAAAAAAAAAAAGGTTACTGAGAGGTTACTTGTAAATCAGTAACACCAAATCTTAGTTGCATCAGCTGAGACCCGAGGATCGTACTATATATTGTTCGTTGGCCAATCACCCAACAAGCAATGGACTGAATTCTATTTCTAGTTAGTTCAGAAATTATTTTTCTGTATCTCTTTCAGCTTTTATTTTTCTTTACATTTTACATTTTTTAAATGTTAATATTATGATTATATGTCAGTCGCGAACAAACATCATTTCTCTGTATAAGAAAACAATTTATTTTGAAAGTAGTTTTTAATAATTTAGGAACATTGCAAATTAACAAGGTGTGGAGAGAGAATATTTCTGAAATATTTAGCTGATTTCGTAACAGAGAGTAAACAACCTTTTTCTCACGACTAGGCTACACAATTATAGTCACTCAAAAAGCTAAAGCTTTGGTGAATGGCAGGAGCACACCTTAAGATAGCACTATCACTTAATACTGTACTTATTAATTACGTTGTAATAGAGTAAACAATAAGAAAGTTACATTTCTACGCAGTCTGCTCATATTTTCACACTTGAAAGGTGCCATATCAAAAGGGGCTCAGTACAAATGAACAGGTTTGGATATTTTAAAAAAGTAACTTATTACAAGTGTAATAAAATGTTCGGAGTCGCACTGACTACGTAGCGTTAAAGAAAGCAAGAAGAAGATCTGATCTACTGCAAAAGAAAAGAGGAAGAAAAGCAACTGTCAGCAGTACAGCCTTTTTACGTTAATTTGAAGTAAGTGAAAATAACACTTAGGCCCTTTTTTATATGAAACCTTTGAATTATGAAACTTTTTATAGAGTACGTACCATATTCATCACAATCCATATAATGCACCATGAACACTACACTGTTTGTAAATTATATATCACTTTTAATTTGGCACTAATTTGACAGTTTCTGCGTTATAAATTGTGTCTCCACAGTAACTGTATCTACCTAATTGTTCATTGCAACAATCACTTTACATTGTGAAAGAGAATCTACAACAATTTATGAACGATAAATTAAACAAGAAAACTTACTCTTGAGGCAAGTGAAGTAGCCAAATCTTTAGCACCAATTCTTTGAGTTTGTTCACAGAATGAAGAATGTTGATTTCATTCTGGGCAGTTAGTTTCTTTAATTCACCAGAACGAATCCAAAATAATTGTTCTTTTTTGTTTCTCTATGATGCGTCCAATGGTAGAGCATGGCTTTCCAACAAGATTGGCTATGTCTCAGTACCTTTTACCTTCCGCACGTAATTTGAAATTGAAGTGAGTAGTTCCAATGTTGTTCAATTCACTTGGTTCCCCATGCTGCTTCTTTATGCCTGACACGGTGTGGATTACTTCAATACACCACGTAGAGTGCTCTTGTACACAAAAGGATACATAATAAAATATTTATTTCGAGAGTAGTATGGAGTTGTTCAATACTTTCTTTGTGATGAATTTACGTAGTTGTCACTTGCTCGATGTCTTACATATTCAATAACTGACACTCACTTGGTTGTTCACTTTTACGATTTACCATGTTTAAGCGTACTCACGAAAGTAGTGGAATGATATCATCATCTCATTTTTTTTATTATTGTTGTTTCGTTCTGCTCCGTACCATTCAATTCATTCATACATTCATAAAAAAAACATACTGAAGTTTGTGCGATGAAAAGGCCCTTACGAGAACAGTAATAGAAAGTGGTGAGAAGTACCAATATATTTCATTTCCTTTCTCATTTGGCAACGACCAGCAAATCTGGCCAAAAGATTGATCTTAAAACTTACGTCTATGAGGAATATGATTTTTTTCTTTACTTGTTTAGCTATACATATGTACAATAACAATTGTTTGATTACCATAACTGCATAAACTGTCAATCAATTACCTTAAATATCGATGCAGGTAGAGCAATGGGATGTTCATCGTATTTTGTCTATCCAACTGCTTAAACAACACATAACAGCACAAAAAACCACTGATGGTGAAGAAGGTGTCTACAATCATAGTTCCATTCAATACAAGGACACCACTTAATTCCTTGTAAGACTGAAATTAAAAAAAATGAACATTGATGTAAATAGTTTATACTCATAAGTCATAACAGTAAATTTCGACGCCTGCAGATTATATTGTCGTATCTCCACTTTTCGGGTAAATTCAGCTAATAGCACGAACGAAAAATAATGTACTAGATGTCGTAAATCCAAGGAAACTGTTATGAAAATACGCTTTAGTTTGAGAACTATATGCAGTACAATTTTGTTGTATCTCCAAACGTTTAATTTTTGTACAATATTGTCGTATCTCCAGAAGCCAACCATAGAGTGTGATGACATCATGTGACCACTTCTCCATCAATGGTTCCCCATCATTTTATGCATAATTCTAACTTTTGTAATGTGTATAGTTTATTCTAGTATTATAAAAGCCCGTATTATAAATGCAATAGTGATTTCCATGCTAAATGTTACGTAATGTTTAAGAGTTTAGTATATGCAATCATTTATATTCAAAAGTGTTTATCTAAATTTTTTATAAGTTAAATGAGATCGAAACAAAGACATTCTATACTCAATGAACCATCTTAAAAGGACATTTAAATACAACGATGAATACCTTATGTGTGACTAATTGTATTGAGTGTATTCTATTAAATATGTAACGTCTATGTTCGGAAAGTCAAACGTGTACATTTACTTACGAATCATATGTCTATAAGCAATATACAGCCTTAAATCAATGAGTATTTTTCGGGCTTCTGATCAAACAACTCCCAGCCTCATTTAAACCAGTGGGCTAGGAAATAAAGGAAATATTAATCATGTGAAGTTCTGACATATCATTTAATCAGGAATACCTTGTCCTCATCATGTATGCTTTTTTTCAATTAGTGTTAGTTCCCGGAGGTCACTTAAACCAGTGGACTGCCTCCTCAGATGCGAGGTCCAGCATCAGCCCAGATCACATATGAGATGAGCATATAGGAGGTAACCCTGAGTGATATAAGCATGTAAGTAACATCAAATATATGTAACGCACAATATATATGAGCTAGCCTGGGTGGTTACATTACAAGGTGAAGAGGTACAAAAGAGGTCACATCTGATAGCGCAATTTGAGGTTTTCATGAAATTCTTAAATATCATGATCAAGACGCTGAGAATTATGAGATACAACAAATGAATTCAATGTTAACTTTAAATAACTCAAGAGTGGAGAAACCAGTAAATACCGAAGAATTACTGGTTACACAGTCGATTTTACTACATAAATATTGCATCTCCTAATGAAGAGTATTATATTGTTCCAAGCTAGAATAATGTGACAATAGATGGGAAAGAAGTTACTAGATTGTACGAAGCTAACCTAACCAACTCACATGTTAATGAGGATACATAACTAACATTGAAATATTAGCTTCCAAATTGCTTGCAAATAAATAAAAACATTTCGAATAGCATTTTTGTAATGTGTGATTATATAGAATTATCCAGAAGGTTTCCAATTTTCGAAAACTAAAATTTTAGGGTATATTAAATTCCAACATTGGTGTAGACCAGTAAATATTAACAACATAATTATTACATGTTTTATACTATTTCCAAAGTTTTTAATTTCAGCTTACAAAAGTCGAATATCGAGGAACAAAGATCTTTAATTTCTGTTCAGCAGATTTTTTTTTGTTTCTGTCTCCAGGGAAATAGAAGAGGGGAGCTGAATATTGATTTGAGCATGTTTGATGAATAAAAATAACAGGATCTTGGTAAATACAGAATAATGGATTTTCTTTACTATGTTTACAGTATTTGGTTTATGGCACATAGTATGAACGCTTTCACTAAATATTAAGATACTCATACCTTAAAGTTTAACAAGACTGTTTTAAGATAAATAGTTAAAGAGATTATGATTGAATGAAAGAGATGAAGAAAAAGAAAAACGTTTGGAATATTGGTGGATGTGAGAAAAGGAATTAATTACTAGCAGGAAAACTGGAAAAGAAGAAGAGTTGCAGACGAAGAGTGGTCGGGTGAACCATGAAGTTCACCCGAATTATTGAAGATGAAGTTTCTTGTTTACAAAGTTTTAGTGAAGAAGATAAGCCTAACAAAAATATTGAATTGCGGCTTTGATTTAATTTTACAATAAGATTCCTCGTCAGTTGTGTATGATGGATAGCTATTACGTATTAGAGTATCGTTGAGTTTGCCTGCACTTAACAATTCAAGGTAAATTTGGCACATTTATTTCGCACTATACTAAACAGCTTCAGTATCTACGGTCAAGAAATATTCGTTAAGTAAACTTTACATTTACATTTATGAATCTTTCAGTTAAATGTTAAAGCGTCCATGTAAACTGTACCGTACCGACTTTCATCTGAAAGTTGCAACTGTTTAGGTCTATGGGTTCAGTTTTTTTTCAAATAAAAGAGCAGTCAAGAAGTTGTACCGAAAGTATTACAAAAGGTATAAAGAACGGACATAAAACAGAAACTCATTGGAATTAAAGTAATTTGTATAAATGTTTGTACAATACACAATACCACCATCCTAAAAAAACGTCATTTACCTGTTCTATGAAATCTCCATTGAGGAATGGGCCTGCTGTAGTTGCTTCCCCTCGATGAGCCATTATGATGAGGAGCATTGTATAAACACGAAGTCCATTCATGCAATCAATTCTTTCTTCTTCGTCTTTCGCATTCACTATTGTTTTAAAGTTTCTACACAAAGAAAATGCACGAAGGCATTCGTCCATTACATCTATAAGAAAAATTCATAACAGTACTCAATACTTAACAGTAATGAACATTGTCCTAGACAGCCTAGTTAAATCTCAAACAACGAACACTAAATAATAACCATATCTTAATCTTCAAGCTTATTTATTTATTTATTTATTTTTCATCTTCGAGCAATATGTTGAGAAACATTATCAAAATGTTATGAGCAATTAAAAGTTACGCTTGGGGGTTCTACAGACATTTTTTTCATAGACCAGGTTACCATATTTCATGACCGCGTACCATGAAAATAGAAAGGATATTTTCATAAACGCTTTAAAGAAAACAAAAAATAATAAAAATATATAAATATATCTCATTTCCCTTCTATATTTTTAAACACGTTGTAAAAATATAGTTTTAAATGTAGCTAATTTTGTCTTAACATTTTTAAACCCCCTTTACAATTTACTTATTAATACACATAGCAACAAACATAAAATTAAGAACATAAAATTACATTTTACACATCAATGTATTTACAATGTCCTTACTTGTATTTAGACTGCATTAATTTTGTGAGAAAACAATCACAGCATATTTGACGTTTCAGTTCCAGCTAGCTATATTCTCAGGAACCAATACGCAAAGAAATAAATAAGACGTATGGCAAAGGGGGTATATTGCTACGATTTTTACAAAATGAAGATTTTAAGGCGTGTTATCAGTTGCTCCAGCATCTTTCCGTATTCCATTTAAAGTGTGATCCTTTCCCTAATTTTATAGCACAAAGATGTTTTCTTCAACTTTGCCTACATAACTTAATTTTTAAAGAAGATTCCCAAACTGTACCAATTACGCAACTGGTAAAAAAGTGTATAAAATATAATCAAAATATTTTTGTGACTTTTTAAAATCTTTC
>JAGDQP010015577.1:0-11451 GCA_022664845.1 Lepisma saccharinum
TTGATATGATTAGCAAACAGTATTTGTAACTTAAGAACAAGGCTTTAACTCGAACAATTTACAAGTCTATCTTCTCACAGTATGCAGGTGTGTATTGGAAGTAGTAGCCAATAAGCATCTATACATTTTTAGCCGCTTGTCAAAGCGTTTTAGAAGCGAAACGTTCTTCAATTTGCACGGACATCTTTATAATACACTTTAAATGTGTTAACTTTAGACCACTTCTGTCATTTCAGGTTCTTGATAGCGAAGATATAGAAAAAAAAAAAGATCTTATAATTCCTCTCAGTGTGTCTGGCCGTGTCCACTAACTAAATCCCAGTAACCATAAGATGTAGAGAGGTACTTGAGCGTGACTAGTGCAAAGCCACCGGAACCATCATGATCAGACACAGCAGTTGTCAGTGTTGCCAATTACTATACAAACTCAATATCCGTTTTTTTAAATTTGCTTCCATATTGCTATACTTATCTGCATCAAATTCTCGCAGAAACATTATTTTGGACACAATAATAAAGTACTATGAGTTTTCCCATCCCCTAAGCAGTCATTTGTCAGTATTGTCAATCCATTTTGTAAAATTGTATTCCTTCGCGAATGTTGGTAGAATCGCAGCTCTAACTTCTTGCATATTATGTGCTTACAGGGATTCTTCCATTATTTCCCCCCTTTTTTTTCTAGGCTGCTAAGACTAGCTATTGAAACACTCTAACCCAGGGATGCTCGGGAATGGGGACGACATCCCCCTTTTTGTGGGAAAGAGGTCTGGAAGAATCTTTGCTGTAAAGGTAAAGGTCAAGCTACCCCCCTGTGCGATACGCACGCGCCGTGAACGGTGCAAGGGGGATGTGGAGGTAGCGCTTCACATATTCTCGACCTACGGTACGAAGTGAGATGGGGTGGTCAGTCCCACGAACGACCGCTTTTACCTTCCGAAGGTGCCCTGGAGTACCAAGGACACTCTGGTACTCAAGTTGATAGGAGGATGAGTGCACCTCTGAGCGCTAGGCATGGGGACACTGCAAGAAAAGTCTCCAGCGACGTGTTAAAGTATGTACAAAGTCTTCAATAATCAAACATTGAATCAGTTAAAGACTACAAAAGGCATATTTATTTACAATGTTGTCGCATATTGATTTATAATTTTTCCAGTGTTAAAAGTCGCACATCATAGATCAGGAGAGCAGGATGGCCACAGATAAATCACTGTAGGTATAATTGGAGGGAGTTTACAGAGATGAAGCAAGCTGTCATTTTGTTGGAACAAGGCATAAGTATTTTAGTTAATGTACAGTCAACTAATGTACAAACTCTTTGTACATCTGAAAAGTATCTTAGGGCTATGTACACCACCCAGTATCATTGCATGTAGTTTGCCACAAAATGCTTTTCATTACATTTTAAATTAATAATATGTTTCATCGCTAGTTTGATCATTTGTTGTACGCAAGAACTCCTTAAACCTAGAAATTCAGATCGACTAACATATCAATGTTGTTGAGAACATAATGTCTATGTTCCAAAATAATATGAGAACGTTACTTCTTTTAAATCAAATTCCTGATAGTGACCAGCACGGGTTGGGCTCGGTCAGAGGTACGTGCTTGGGCGGGCCGACACTGCTTTCTCTTCAGGTCGGGCCGATTAATTGTAGTTCTTTAATAATTATTAACTTTCGTTAAACGTTAATTGGAATAAAGCCAAACGTTAAAGTCAGTGTGTACGTGCAGTTCGAATTTCAGCTCGTATAACTATAAAAATAAGCTTAAAGATAGTATACAGACCAATATTTACGTTATCAACGTAAAGCTACTCTAAAACTAACTAACTCTATGGCTTATGGAACTCGCAAGTTCATCGCCGCAGTAACAAACGTTCGCCATTGGATTCTATCCTGGGCAGTATCAAGCCAGTTTTCATCACGAACACCTACTTCTCGAAGATCTCTTCTAATATTGTCCTCCCAACGACGTCTCGGTCTTCCCAATGGCCTCTTTCCATCGGGCCTTCCAACCAGGATTGAATATAATCTTCGTTTTTCCCCCATCCGAGCTACATGCCCTGCCCACCTTAGTCGTCTCGATTTCATTATTTTTACAACATCTGGTGAATCGTACAGTCCGTGGAGTTCTTCATTATGCATTCTCCTCCACTCTCCAGTCATCTCGTCCCGTTTTGGCTAAAGCTACTCTACGTTCTAAATAATAGAACTTATAATTTACCTTCCAGTAATTTTTATCAAGAGGTCTTAATTCTTAAAGAATATCCTTTGGTGTACATCCTGTGGATTGAACCATTTGAACGCCTGCTATTTCAGCAGGTAACACATTATCAATGCATTGTGTTCTTCCTCTATAATAGTAGCTTGCGAATTGAGTGTTAAGGTTTTAGTTATATGATTTCTTTCTTTTCAGTTACAAACATAGATTAGAAGGAAAGCGTGAGGCTGCAAGCCATAGTTTAGAAAATGTTCTCAAAGTTTGTTGCGCCTAGGCCAGATTTAATACTAAATTTTGAGAAAGATTGGGGCTCGAGCCAAAACTTTTAAAAATTTATCGGATCCGGGCTGGGATAGGGTCAAGAACTTAAAAAATAATATTGGACCAGGCTCTGGCCAAGAATTTTTAAAACTTATTTGACCGGGCCAGGCTCAGACCAAGAATTTTTAAAACTTATCGGGCCGGGCTGGGACCAAGAACCTCCAAAACTTCCCGGGGCCGGTCTGGGCTAGGCCTAGGTACATTCGGGCTGGATTGGGCTTGGGCAGAAAAATTCGGCCCGTGCGGGTCCCTAGTGTAGGTGTGTGTGTGTGCGCTATTCCTATGGTGTTTACATAACTTATAAATAATGAAAAATATACTACTTTGTTCTGTTGATCTGCCGATGTTCTTTTAATCCGTCAGAACGTAAGTGTGCTTGGATACGAAAAATGCAGATAAATTATAGGATTTCGAAAAAATGTATGTTGACAGCTATTTTCACTATCAAAAAGCGGACATATATGGAACCGTACGTATATGCTACATCGTAACCCTCTCACATATAAAATAAAACAGTTAACAGCATTAGGTGTTGAAATCCAAACATTGGTGATATCAAACATGGTTCTAAAATAATTACTATATTTGTGTAAACCGTAATTGCCTTGCAATATTGACTTTTCATTGCTTTTTCTTTTTCATAGTGGTGTTTACTTTCTTAGTATTTTATTTGGAAGTTGAGAAGACCAAAGGTTTTCAACAGACAACATAAACTATTGTTTGTTCCTCAAATTTATACATACACATTTCTCTTAAAAATGCAAAACCTACTTACATCAAAATACCTTCAAAGATTTTAAGATCCTATTAAATTTATACCATGAGCTCCATAAATCACGTTCGTGTTTTAAAACTTAGCAGATACAGAGATGAGGCTCAAATATATGATGAATATTTTCCATATATTAGCCACATAGAAGCATATTGTTGTAACATACGTGGTAGATCTAGTTCTTAAATTATTAGGAATTTTAAAGAACTCCCAGATCAAATACGTCACCATAGCAGAGACATCTAGCGTTCGCTAGCGACAATGTTTTAAAACGTTTTCTTAATTGATTTTATGTTTATTATGCATGATTGTGTTCATTTTTTTTTTCAGTTATGTTCAATGAAATATCGAGAGACTATACTATGAGAAATCAGCACATAAGGATTATGAAATCTATGAAATACGGTATATAATAGACTGGACGGACTATTTGTAAGACAGGTAGTGACATCTCGCAGCAAAAAAAAAATACTGTTTAGTCGCTGGAAAGAGTGTGGTGAGTAGTTGTCAGGATTTCTTTCTACAGTTTACTTCAAAATATTGTTTGGTATAAGAAAGTCGTCCTGTGGTCATACTGTCTGGCTCTTCAATTTAAATTAAATTTTAAGCACTTAATTATTATACTGCTGTGTTGGAAACAACGTGCGAAGCGCCATCCAAAATTAGTAAATCGTATTTAGTAAACCCTTTAAGGTAGAATTTTCGTTTTCTATCTGTCTGCAGGATTTTCCCTACTCACCACCAAATCCTAATGCCCCTCCTCTTGCAGCTTTTGAAATCGTTCTGCTTGAGGTAACAAATATCTACTTACCTACACAGATAGCGTTCCAGTTCTTAGTTACAAGTTGCTTGCCTTAATGTTGATCAATTTAACACAAAATAAAATGTTTCAATATAATAATTGTTAATGCAAGAAATTACTGCAGTGTAGTTATACCTTTATGTAGATTGACTATTCATTATAAGCAGGAACATTCAGAGTCATTCAGTGAAAGGAAGGAAAGGATAAAAGATACTAAATCTATTTACATTAACGGTGTAGATCACCCCGCCATCTTGGTACGCACTTTCCATTGATTTGCATGGGAATTGTTTTACTCGTTTTATATCTTTCAGGAGCATACTTTTAACTTCTGTTTTCGCCCAGTTTATCGTCATGTTCTCTTTTACTCATGCTATTTCATAGAAATGCAATATTTTACACACGAACAGTATAATTGCCCGTTAACATATTGTGATTTATATAGCAAACTATTAATAATACATTATAATTATATATTTGAAGAAACTTCACAAACCAAAACTATACAAGAGTCAAAATAACCGCCAAGACAAATTTCGTGAAAGCAGAACTTAAATATTCTACACCCGAGAGACATAAAATGAGTAAAGCAATTCCCGTGTAAATCAATGGAAAGGTCATACCAAGATGGCGGGTGTGATATAGATTGGGTTAGGTGATCAGCTACCTGTTCAAGCGACTTTAGGTTCAAAGTGCTTCCTCTAACAGTACCACACAAATAACCTTAGAAGGACTTATGCTTTCAATTTTTCTGTGCTTTTGAAAAGTTATTTCCTTTATAACAATCAATGAAGAAATAAAAAAAAAAACCTTATTATTCGCCAGTGTGTAGCGTAAAGCAGAGGGTTCGTATTTGGAAGGTTCTGGGATCGAACCTTAGCCACTGGTCATCCTGGTGGGGACTTAATTTCGAAATTAATGTGAGAATCTAACTTCTTATATAACTTCCTGGCCACTCAATATAAGGGTAAGTTATGTGAGATAGGGTTAAATTGTTAGACTAGGTTAGAGAGGTAGTTAAAATTAAGTTGGAATAGGACAAGGTATCGGGTCGTAGAAAACTAACAGTTGAAAGGGGGTGATCGGTCAGAGCCTACAGGTTTTACCGTGATTCAAATTTTCTGTAGTTCCAATGGAATTATTTGGAATTAGAATTTTATTTATGGCCTTTAGGGCGTTTAAGGCTCAGGTTGGAATAGGGGAGAGAAAAGGATTCGGGAACGCGTCGGCCAGGGCCTATGTTGTAGGTGCCATCCCGGTATTTGCCTGGTGTGACTGAGGCAAAACCCTGGAAAAACTCAGTCATAATGATCGGCCGCTGGGATCGAACAAATTCATGTTGTCTGTTGATGACAAGAATTGTAAATTTATTTCTCGATTTGTCTTGTAACATGTTTACTTCGAATCAAGCCTTTGATGTTTCAGCATTTAAGTTTATCACGGAAGTTATGTTATGCAAGCGGACTAATACTATTTATCATTGTTCATAAAGCTGTACTTTACAATTCGATGTACGGTACCAATTAATAGCGCATTTGTTGAAGAGAATTATAATTTTACGGACATCTTGTAAAAAAATATGCCCACAGCTTGGTATAGCATTGACTTCGCATTCGGAAAGTTCGCGTCAAGCAACCACCCTTCCCAATAAAAGTTCCCCCCCCCCTCGGGCACACCAAACAAATGCTAGGATGGTATCTTAAATAAGATCAGGGTTATTTCTGTTACTAATGCTTCTCTTTGTTGTTATTGTGCTGTCTATAATGTAAAATGACTTTTGAGCTGAATTTGGTGATTACTAAAATCAGATAATATGTAAAGAAACAGGAATTTGTTGTCAGGATTTTCGGTTTAGGGGTGTAAAGTCAAAGTTAGGTAGAATTAACAACAAATCGACTATTGCAGGGTTTCTATCGTGTACGCTGCGTAATTTTCGCTGGCGCCATCTCTTAGGTAAACCGGAAACTACTTATGCATACACCTGGTAAAGATATATATACTGTTTAAATGCTTTCACTTAAATACTATATTTTGAAGCAAAAGGAAAAAAATGCGAATGCAGTGAATGATATACGAACTATACAAACGTGAAGTTTGAGTATGCTAAACTGTAATCACTTGTGTTAGATTTCTGCTAGTAGATGTCACCACCATAAACATAACTTATTCGTAAGTAACTACCAAGGCAGGAATTACTCAATAGAACTGTACTTGAATTATGTTTGAAGAGTATATTTATGAAAAGTTTTACAGAATTATTGGAGAAGTTACCTAAGTAGAAACGTAAATGATCATATGTGGTAAAACTACTCATCGTTCATCTGTAATACATAGATAAAAACACGAAATCACGAGAAGAATATAATAAAAATTATTTATTGTCAGCTGTTTAGACTTTCATTTTTCTTTTTTTACAGAACAGTTTTGTGGTCAGGAAACAAACTTCAGAGCACTTTCCATATTAATTAGCTAAAAGTCCTGGTTCATGTATCTTTGCCAATTAATATGGAGTGCTCTGGAATTCGTTTCCCTTGGTTTATTGAAGAGAAATTGGTCTCTTTAGGAAATGTACTCATTTTTGTTTTGGTTCGGATTATTTAAAATATTGTCGCGATGTAAAACAAATGAAGATCAGATATTCTTAGATGGTTCGTAATTTAATATTGGTTTGTCAGCATTTAATAATCAGAATTCAAGTGGCTGATTTGAAGGAATAATTACGTCGAAATGATATTCTGATAATGTCTATTGCGTAAAGATTTTGAAATATGAGATTTGTTTGATGAAGAGGCAAATCCTGATCTTTGGTAAAAGTTACTTTCTTGTGATTTTGAAAAAAAAAAGTTTGATATATTCTCTTGTAGATATGTGAATATTAATGTCTATTTGCCTGGTTCTATACTGCGTGATACCTATACAGATTAATCCATGCGAATCTATAACTAAAGAATATAATATTGCGTAACGGCCACTCACTACAAGCCATTAGTACTAATTACAGGAGAGAAGATAATTTACTTTACATACGTTTCCATAAAGAGAAATGAAATATACAATTCTCTCTTTCCTTCTTATCATATACGTTATACAATAATATTCTGTTGACGCTGTTGCTACAGAAACATTATGAGATAAATAATATACATTTTCAGTTTATATTAGATGCTATTTGACTACCAAGATGATTAAATTTTAATTTTGTAGGCCTTTCGGCAGCTTTGGCACTCCTCTTAATGAACCACGGCGAGTTGAGTGTATTAATAATGTAAATGACTTAAATCAATGTAGATATCCTTTCTGAAAATTGAAAAGTGCAGTAGAACACAATGGATGGATGGTTTTTCTCGTAAACATACAAAAATAACAATATACATTGTCTTTCATGCTGTTTAATCTTCAAAAGTCACACTGTTTAGCAATTCATCAATTGTTATTTGGCACTAAAACAGTTTCGTGCCAGTTACGCGTAGGTTTCGCACTATATGTATACATAAAATATTCTATATAGGCAACACTCTGGTAGATGGATAGAGAATACGTAATGTGGAGAGAATACTTAATGGAAAAGACTTGTATGCTTGTTCGCGCTGGAGCACTAGGTTGCAGTTTTATCTCTTCTTGATGGCGTGCTAACTTTCTTTCCATTCAAGTTGAAACCAAAACGCAAGACAGAAAACCATTCAACGTTTCGTAACAGCAAGCTTAGTTGTAACATTATCTGTTCACAGCTGTAGTTGATATGTGAAGCGGAGGGAAATACTTGTAAGAAAACGTTCCCCAGCTTCATCGTTTAAAGTTAAAAGAACTAGGCTTACTGAAAAGAATACACTAAAAGTAACACAAAAAATAATTGCGCTACCGCAGCGACGAAAAGGTTATAGTTAGAGTTACCAAGTGAAAATTTACAAATCTTTAAAGCGCTTGTACTTGAATGTGTGTGTGTCCATAATGATATCCGAAACTAAAAGAAAAAAAAAAACTCCTCACGACATATGCCATGTGTGTGTGTGTGTGTGTGTGTGTGTAGGGAGGGGTGATGAGACGACTTAGACGACACGAAATTCATAACTGGCGCCCGATCTGGGTTTGCAGGGACACCAATTTATAAAATGCTTCTTCTGGAACATGTTCCAACCTGCTTTGCAGTACTGTTATTTGGATTGCAGAAAAGGTTAAGGAATTTGATCATAGAAGGCGTAAGCAGTTCAAATCTTAAACTACATACTCTCGTAATATGGATTATTCTCGATAAAAATATTTCTTTCAAATATTTAATAGTGGCATGTGAATGATGTGACTTTCAATTGTTAATGTTCTAAATAAGCTTGATTTCTTTTGCAGGAAATTAGAGCACACAAAGACGCTCTTATTTTTCAAAATTTCTTTCCCGTGAGGAACGTCAGTTTGATGTCCGAAAGTGGACAAATTCTACTGAAGCAATCAAATTATTCAGCAAGCAAACATTCATTTAATGTACAGGGCGACGATAAAGGGTTCGATGCTAGAGGGATTGAATTTGGTCGTAGCGGAGTTGATCCGGAACCGTCATGAAATGGCGGAAGAACTATTATCATGCGTTTATTCCTATCTGTTTATCAACGGCAAACGCTAACGTTGTAAGAGGTCTTAGTACCTACTCCCTGTAGTATTGTTTTCCTTCATATTTTTAAGAACTTGGTTATATAGGTGAGAAAACCTCCGTATGACGTCCACCGGTTTAAGGGTATTTCAAATTTCTCAACTAAAACAAACAATTTTGAAATCTCAAATAGTTCATTTGATACACATTCGTAAGTGTTTACAGAGCGACTTTCTAAATTTTTTTAGGTAGTTGTAATATGTCCAATAGTTTTAAAAGTATAAAAAAAGCATAAAAAAATAGTTACATGTACTAAGGCGTAAGCAGAGCGAATAGAAATTAGTGTGCTTACTTCTGTATCTTGCACAGAATTTCCGCTACGCGGCGCTTGTGCAAAACTTGGCGGTGAATATACAATGCACCTGCTTCGTCCCCTCTCAATGTAAGTAACGAAGGAACCATTTTGTAAATAAAGCGATTTAAAATTTTCAACGTGGTTGCTTACATAGATGTTAGTTAAGCAAAATATACGTAGGTGTGTATAAATACAAAATTATATCAAATCATTATTTATTTAAAAAGAATAAGTTACGTACTCACAAAGGATTAGACCTACTTATCTGGAAGATTTCATACTGACTTTACAGAATGAAAGCTTGGAGTTCTTTTCGAATTTCTTTCATTCGAAAGAAAAATCCACACTTCAAATAATGAAAAGCCTTTTCGGAAGTATATTATTTATGTGTCCTACACCAGATCTTACTTCTGCGGTCTATATCACTCTGTAAACAACACTGTAATGGGAACTGTGTCAACAGAATCAAAACAAACAGTCACAACAAACATGAAGAAATAAGAAATACACACACACAATCAGTTTATGAAGCAGACGACGCCGACTCCAAGCGGTGAGGTTTGGAAGTGTGGTAATCAAGCCTACAAGAAAGGCCTATAAAAGGTCAACCCGATACGTTAAGAGTATCACTTGATCATTTCGACTCGATTTCGACTAGTGGTCACCTCTTCTCCTCTCTGACTTGGTCTGGAGTTAGAATCCTCACTGCAACTCTCTCCTCTCCGGAAACACTAAAATCGATATAAGTCATTACAAGAAAGGTGATTCACATTAACTTCACTACAAGCCCATGTTCCGGGCCCTCTTTTTATTATCTGTAAAGCTTTTGTATATAACGCATATTAGTGAACTTTTGTAATAAAAGGTGTCGGTTAAAAGTCTACAGTGTCTAGGCTCTATTTATTACCCACAATAGAATCGATCCTACGTCCAAAGGCTCTACTAAGGTGGAAAATAATTAACTACCACCACAAATCATTACGTGGTGGACCACTAATTATTACGATACTGTCTACATATTCAAAACAACACAACTTTTCCTTAATTTTCCTCTTAGTTTGAAAACAAAAATAAAAAAGACTCTGGAATGGCCGAGCTAAAGAGCAAATACTACTTCTTGAGCCGTAGGTAATCTTTAACTTGAGCGATAATTTTATTCATAATTAAGCCATATACTTAAGCATAAAATAGCTTGAAGAGACTGGGTTTTAATCGTAGAGAAACTGGCTAAATATTTGCAGTAAATAAACTTAGAAGAGCATTTTAGAACATGTCCGGCCAAGTGGTAAATCAAACTCTCGCTCTCTCGTATTAAACTTAGCAGAAGTGTCTAATTCGGATATGTCACTTTCCTAATGTTGGCATTCTGGGTTCGATTCCTCAACAAATAATATATATTTTTTTAGTGATGCTTGGGCAGGCTTTAAAATGCCCTTGTTTGTTATAAGTCATCGCTATTTTTACATAATTCCTCTCTGAAATGAAAATCAGCAAAATCTGCTTTTGTCGGAAACGTACATGTCCTATCGTGGAATCGCTTTAGACCACTTAAGTGTCCTGAAGAAACCAGCATATTATTAGCTTTTTAAAATGATATTCTCATTTGCAACCAGTGACAAAACCCGTCGGTATTCAGTAATTAAAGTGATATATGTTCTTATAAAAACTCAGGCTATTATTTCCTTCATAATTTTCACTTTCTTTCTTTCTTGGGTATAAAAAAACAAAAATGTATAAAAACAAAAATTCATATAAATATATGTATTTATGTACGAAAACAAAAATGCATAATAACCACCACAATGCCTAAAAAAATTGTTGGGTTTAGAAGCAAAAGCTGCTATCTCCACTTTATGAGAAACCGAGATTTTGATGGAATTATATACATTAAAGTATCTAATGAAGGTAAATGAAGGTAAAACCCTGATTCTTTGTGTATTTTGTAGTTTTTTGCGTAGTCACACATAAATCGCACTAACACAACCCTCTTTATGACCCAGGTGCTAACGTCACGGTATTCCGATCGGCAATGCACGTGAGTTCGAACCCCGCGGCAAACCATCCCGACTGAGATTTTCCCACAGTTTCGCCAGGCGAATGCTGATATATTATTTTCAATAAGGCTCAGGCCGTTACTTTTCTCATTCTCTACTTACCTCATCACGGTCTGAGTCAAACATGCTCAAAGACCAGTGACGTAGTGAGATTGAAAAACCTGATTCGGGCGCCAAAGCTGGGGGGTACCAAATCGGGGGCGTCGAAAACTATATATATAAAAGAAGCTCCAAACGTACTAAGGGCCGAAATAAAAAATTCGTCTTTTTAAGGCAAATCACAGGTAACTGAAGTTGTATTTTTTCGCAAAATTTATAAAAAGTGATAAGTAGCATGTGCATTATTAC
>JAGDQP010015577.1:28684-42387 GCA_022664845.1 Lepisma saccharinum
ATCGTGTAGCCTAGCGTGGCAATTTATTAGTTGTTGTGTAATTTGCTTTATTAAACGATTATTATTGGAGTTCAATATTTTTGTACTAAATCACTGAAGACGAAGACTTAATTATTTACTTACTCTATGGTTTACGGAACTCGCAAGTTCATCGCCGCAGTAACAAACATTCTTCATAGGATTCTACCCTGAGCAAGATCAAGCCAGTTTTCATCACAAACACCTACTTCTCGAGGATCCCTTCTAATATTTTCCTCCCAAAGTCGTATCGATCTTCCCAATGGTCTCTTTCCCTCTGGCTTACTAACCACGATGGAATATAATCTTCGTATCTCCCTCCTCCAGGCTACATGGCCTTCCCTCGTTAGCCGTCGGTATTTCATTATTCTTACAATATCGGGTGAGTCGTAGAGTCCGTGAAGTTTTTCATTATTCTAGAGTCTCCTCTATTCCCAAGTCATCTCGTACCGTTTCGGCTCGTAAATTTCTAAACTCTTATTCCAAGTCCTTATTTTTCAAACACTTGCAATTTATGTTAATCTGATAGGGTCGTACTCCAACTTAGGAGTTTCTGAACTGAGTAGAAACATGCGTTGCCCGATGCTAAGCGACTTTTTATTTCTTCCGTGACGTCGTTTTTGCTTGTTGCATATGCTCTCAAGTATTAATCCTTATGTTTGTATTTCCTTCAGTCCCTGTGTTTCGGCTTGTTATCATGTATTTTGTTTTATCTATGTTAACCTGTAGACCTATCTCATCGCACGCTTCTACTAAGACATCGGTGTTGCTTTGTAGTGCATCTATATCGTCCCCTATTAAATCTACATCATCCGCGTATACGAACAGTTGATTCAAATCATTCAATTATAGTCCCTTTTTGTCTTCTTTAATTTTTAAAATCGCATATTCTAACGCAAGGTAAACAGAAGTGGTGATAAGGCATCGCCCTGTTTCAATCCGTTGCGAATCTTGAAACTATCTGACATATTATTACCTATCCGTACTCTGCTTGTGGGGTCGTTGAGACACATCTTCACTAGTTGAACCAATTTTTTCGGAATTCCAAATCGTATCAGGATACTGTATAACTTTTCCCTTTTGATAGAATCATATGCTTTATTAAAATCAATGAATAACTGGTGAACAGTCCCATTGTATTCCTATTTCTTCTCCAAAATTTGTCTCAAGGCGAAAATCTGGCCCAACGTGGATCTATTTCTTCTAAATCCACATTGGTGATCTCCAATTATTTCATCTACGTATACACTTAGGCGAGTTAGCAGTATATTACTCAGTGCCTAAGGACGGAGATGTATCTATTTTTTATAGGGTTATTTGAATACGCATACTCCGTGCTGTATAAAAATTATCAACAGATGTCACTAATTGTTTAAACATAAGGCATGGCGCGTCGACAGCCTCCTTACCAACATGCGGTTTACCCTACAAACAGAATTTCCACTTTCTTGTAGAGTGTTAATATCAGTAGTCAACATTTGTGGTGAACATAGTATGCGTGCATCCAGTATATATCGAAACGTGCAAAAGATGATGAAGCAAGGACGGCACTAATGAGTGGTCGAGGAAAACCCGGGCCCAGTAAAATGTTCCTGTGCTTCAAGTTTATTGGAAATATTAATAAAATAGATACATTTACATATATGTTTCTTAACGATATTGAAGACGTTTAAATATAAAGCCACCTTAATTTAAATTCGTGCCGCTGCATTCTACCCTTCTAGCTGTAGGAACCTAACGCTTAAGTATGAAGAAAAACGGTAAAGCTATTTCTTAAAGAAAGCTAAAAGAATATCACATTGCATGGAGTCGCATACGTGTCTAATGACCAGCAGTCCACCATTCTATCTAACACACGAAGCTGCCAATCGGAAACTGTTTTGAACGGGTCACATTCATTTCGTCGACAGATCATCTTGTCGACACCACTTTATCGGCAAGTCGTTTTGTCGACAGGTCCGTTTTCTCCAGTAATAATTTTGCCAATATATATAAGTCCATCAACAGCTCAAATTTTAGATTGATAGTAAATTCCTGTGCCCGCAAGGCCACGCAGGAGGAACTTCTAGCCCATCTGGGCTACTTCCGTCTTTATGCAATTTACAAGAATTAATATTGGTATCAATTATATCGTTTTGTTAGACTATTCATTTTGCCTACAGCTAACTTACGTTACGAGTTTGTAACAGGAAATTGGTTTTATATTCATGTAGCAACATAACAACCAAAGTAACTGCATTTGTAATTTTCCTATTTCGTATATGTTTTACTCCTATTCTCAATTTCGTATTTTACAGTGAAAGGTATCGGTAGAAAACAGGGAATGTCCATTTCTAGCAATTCTGTGCTGTATAGCTCATTCTATTGGAAAAAATTGAAACTACAAAACTGTCAAAGAACGAAGGAAAACACTTCTAAATGACCACAGGAGACAATATTACTTATTTGTTAGCTGGTTAAACAGTAATCGATTAAGGTATAGAATAGAAACTTCATTTTTCTCAACAAAACTATTTTGTGACATTTCTTGTTTTCTCCCGTTACTCTTCATGCATTGTATAGACTGGATGCGTTTAATAAATGACCCGTAGATGGACATCGGCACTGTTAAATAGCAGATCAAGTCATCGTTTTGTCTTTGTTATTATTTCGACAAGTTTTGACGCAATTCTTTAGAAAGTATTTTGCTGTAGTCTCGTGAGCATACTAAAATTTACACTACGTAGTCTTGTTTCCCTTTCAAGTGTGTAAATTAAAAACTGCTGGAAGTGTAATAGAATAAACCTTGTCTTGTAAATCATTTAAATGCAGTAAGCATTATTAGATTTGGTGATATAGTGCTTTTATTACGTTAATAAAGTAACAATCATTTTAAAAAATATTTGAATACTCATTGTTGCTAGACCATTTTATTTATTTGCTAAGAGCGTTATTCTCTTTAATTCTATACATGTTGATGACCTTTTTCCATTCTTGATTTAAACTTCAGCATTCGTTTTCATTAACCTTATTGGGAATGTAGCAAATGCGATATCCTTCTCTATACACAGTAAATAGGGTTCCCAACTGTACCGGTTTGGACGGGATTAACCAGAAATTCTACGTCTTGTCCCGGAGGAACTTTTTTGTTCACCGGGACGGTTAAAAATCCCGAAATTCAGCCTTCCGGTTCTTGAATAACAAAAATACATTGGTTCAAAAAAAAAATATATGCAAGTTTGGAATTAGCGGAATCGCAATGTTTGCCAGAGTTTGTTCAAACGAAATAATGCTTAATTCTGTACACAGAACAACTGCCTTCACCATCTTTTGTTCTCCTGATAACATAGCTTAGTTGTACTGTGGTTAGCATCGGGTTTCCAGAGGTTGATTTTTGAAGTCTGCTGCAGGTAGCAAAAGGGGAGGAGTGACTGCAAGCTAAAAAAGAACTACATTCGTGTGCGCTAGAAACAAAACAAGTGTTTGTGGGTCTGGTTGTTTTTGTTTTTTACTTTTTCAAATTTCTCTGGTAACAGGTTCCTCGCTCCTTACACCACCCCGAGATAAATGAGTATGCACAATGTACAGGCCTATCGGAAAATATTTGTCCCGAAATGGGTCAACCCATAGTTGGGAACCCTAACAGTAAATGTAGAATGAATAATGTATGCGTGCATCTATTGAATTTCGTGTTGAAGCACAGTAGAGAACTAGAGTTAGTTAACCCAGTGTCTGATTTACACAATTTCCAGAGTAGAATACTGTTTTTATCCGTTCATATGCCAGGCGTGTGGGATATTTCGAAAAGCAGAGCCAGGGAAGATTTTTGGAGAGAAGGGGAAATCCCATCCATCCCTCGCTACAAATCGAACACTGATTTAGTCATTACTGCTCAACAGCAGTTTGACAAACAGGAAACTATCACCACTGGAACAGATATTTGTTTACTATTTTTGAAATCTCAGCAAAAGAATCCACGGACGAAATAGCATCCTTGAGATATAAAATAGTGACCAACAAGTAGAAAAATCCATAATAATTTTCGACTCCAGATCAAATTTAAATTATTTCTTTTAAAAAAGCGCATTAAATTATTTGTAGAGAATAATGTCTATTTCTTTCCTAGACTCAAAGAATTTTATTATTTCCTAATTTCTTTATTCAGTTAATGCTAGACTGTGCTATCACGTAAGTGGTCTCTTTAGGGTATATTTTCCCCCTATTTTCCATCATGCATGTCTGTAGGTTCTTCGAGATAGTGGCTAGGTCTAAACGATTCCACTAATTGCGACAAATTCTAAGACAATTTCCACAAACGACATTAGGTTTCAAAACCTGAAAATTATTTAAAGTCCCCGAAACTTGGCTGACTTCATTATTTATTACTATTTCGTAAATATTGATTGGGTCTGCAATCTGTCGAATTCTAAGACTTTACCTGGTATGTGATCAATTTTAAAAACCTGAAAATTAGCCCGAAAAATATGAAATTTCCAAACAAATAACTTCATAATTTGCTAAAATAAAAAGAAAAAAAAAGAAGGTTCGAAATTTACAGCAAATTCTAAAACCTTATTAACCGAATAACATTTTTATACGCAAACCTGCTTTTTGGCAGTCAAAGTGTTGGAAATTTAGGAATTAATTTGATTCCTCATCATCAGTATTGCGCCGAAAGCAGCAGGTCCTTGAAGGTAAGCTAAGCCTTCTCTATTCATCCCGATTTTGCGCTTGCCTTTTTATCTCAACATACGATTCGTCTTCTTCCTCTTGCTCTCCTTCCCTCAACCACACATTCAATTGCATACCTCAGTATACATCCTCTGTGCAGTCAATGCCCTCTTACTCTTCACTGCTCTCTTCGACACTTCATTTCCTATTTTCTGTATCCAGCTGACTTCTCCATTCCATTCATTGTTCTCTATGTCCGCATGTTTAAAAGGCTTCAAACTTTCTTTCTTCATTCTTTCGTAGACCCCACGTTTCTTCTCCATACAACTCTATACAAAACATTTAATTAATCTCTCCCTAAGCTCTTTGTTCAGCGATCCGCAGAACGCCTGTTTCACCATCAACATTCTCGCCTTTATCTCTTTTTCACATTTCAAATCCTCAATTACAATACTCCCAAAATACGCTGTCATCGTTTTAAAAAAAAGTCGATCTTGTTTATATCCTGTATTTATTCTATTACGCATTTTATTTTTCTTCTTCATTTATAGTCGAACATTTTCTCACTTACCTTAGTCCAGGGCCAAAGTGTCTTAACCCAAAATGTTGGTATTGATGATTTATTTATGAAAAAAGTGCGCTGAAACCGAACCCTTGAGCGTTTCGAGATATGACGTCTTCAATATGGCCGTCCTATAATGTGTACCTCGTATTATGACGTTGAACGATATACTTTAAATACACCCATGTTTTGTATCGAATGAAAGCTTTAGATGCCTGGAGTTGAACTAAATGAGTGGAGCACACCTGATGGTGTCCTTGCAGTGACTATTCATTGCGTTTACATTCATAATCAGGGCTGTAGTCCAGGGTGTACGGAAATATACGCCGTATACCCTCTGATTAACCTTACGCATTAGCGTATAATTTCTGCTACGGTGTATACGCACTTCATCTACTTTCGCTTCATTTATTTATTTAATTTCGCAATTACCCCGGTGAGATAATTATGGTCAAATATTTTGGTTCTACTTGATCGGGAACGAGATGCTGAAAAGGGAAAGAGGGTATAAGTACATGATGTGCGTCAGTACTTTGTCGCTATCTTTTGACTGCAACAATAATTTTGTACAAATGTGTACAGTCAATTTGAACATATATTTTGTTAGCTCAGCAGGTCTTTTTATACAGATCTTGAGTTATATGAGATTTGACTTATCTTTTCAAAATCAAGGTAGAAGTTTGATCGATGTTTGGAGTTAGTCCCTTCATACTATAATTACGGTCAGATTTGTAACTGTAAAGCAAGTGAATCTTATATGTCGACTTCAGAAGCCAAGGGATATACACGACATTGACGAAAGAAAGGTAACCTTTTATATAAACCCGAAATATGTGACACAGAACTGTCATATGTCCCAAGCAGCATATGATATTGGACCAATATCGACCTAATACTGGGCTAACCTTGATCGATATTGGCCGGTACTAGCCCAGTATTGGACCGATATTCTGTACTGTTTCGGACTGTACAAAGAAATCTTGGACCTTAATGTGTCTATCTACGAAATATAACAATTTTTGTGGCATATACGAGGGAGTATCAAAAACTTCTTGCAATCACCTGGAAGGAAACGATTTTGGAGAACTTGTACATTATGCTAGAATTAGTCCTTTACATGCTTGGTACGACACATTCCTGCCAGCGGTCCATTGTGTAAGCAGTTCTTCATTAACTCCAGGCATCTATAGCTTCCATTTGATACTAAACATGGGCATATTTAATGTAAATCGATCAACGTCATAATGCGAGGTACACATTATAGGACGGCCATATTGATGACGTCATATCTCGAAACGCTCAAGGGTCTGAAACGTATACCCATCAGATTTGCTTTCAGCGCACTTTTTTCATAAAGAACACATCAAAATATATTGCATATACCGAAATTTTGGGATCAGGAAAAAAAGTTCACTTGAGCCCCGGACTAAAAAGTTTTGTTTCTGTTAATATTAATCTTCAGAACATTACAGATTTTGACATCCAAAAATAAGTCACTTTAAATTTCATGTTCACCTCGTGTAAATAAAGAAATCCAATGAAGCCGAATACAATTTGTTTTTTCTTCAAGGTCACCTTGCTTTCTATAGCTGGAATTGTAACTGGCTAGCTCCTAGCTAGATGAAAAGCATTTTTAAGTTTTATCATACTTTGAGGAAGCAAGTATATTTGTAACTGTTAGTCTGCAGTTGCGAATATTTCTAAAATTGATTTTAATATTGCTCTTTTCCTTACTTCTGTAATAAGCAACAATTAACACTCCTAATAGACACATTGTTAAGGCCTCATTTGTAACTTAGTTAAAATTTTAATTTGTCTAGCTACCAACACTTGTGTTTTGAATCAGGTAATATGTTAATTTTTCCTTTTTCGCAATGGTCTAAAATGTATTTTGACATAGATATATGCCCAAAGCATGTAAGTCAATAAGAACGTTTATTACCGTTCAAAATTACATTTCCGGTGTGGAAATATTGAGCAGAACTATTAAGTTTTTTTCACTTTAAACGGTAGATAGCGTTTGTGTAACACATTTTAGAAGTTTAAATATAACCAGTGATGAATTAGAAAATAGGGAAGAAATTCAAACTCGAAGCTGAAAGTCATCTGATCGGAGAATTCGGGTAGGCTATACTATAACTCGTCCGTCTTCAATTAAAATATTATGGATGCTCTTTGGATACTCACCCGAACGAGAAATCACAATGCTCAGTACCACAAAGTTAGGAAGAAAATAGAGAGAACATACATGACGTCACATGAAGCCAAATTACGGTTCATCGGCAGCCATCTTGTGTGGCCTCATTAGAGTCCCTCTATACCGAGTACTGTGAAGATTGCCTTTTGCGATAGGAGGATGAGTGCACCTCAGAGAGACAATACTCGGAAAAGAGGGTCTCTAAATATGGGGCCAGTTAATATACCCGAAATGACTCGTCCCTTCCGTCTCTTGGCTTCATTCCCCTCTCCAACAAAACAGCCTAAGGTTCCCTCTATTTATATTCCTAACTCTATGGCTCACTACATTATTTCGGATCTGATTTCGAAGATTTAGAGATATTAGGTCTAGTTAAAGACGATTTTAAAAACTGATGTAAGTTAACCCAATCCAATTTAACCAGTGTTGTCAGATGGAGAGAAAATTTCCGGGAAACAGGAAAATCTGGTCCAAAAAAAAGGCGAAAGGGAAAAAAGGAAAATTTGCTTGAATTTTTTGGCACACTGTTTTTTAATTTCCATTAATTTTTAAAGAAAATTTAGAATTTGGGATTTTTTTTGCAGAAATTTTTCAGCATTTCGTTGGAAATATTGCGACGGGAACCTGACAACTCTGAACTCAACCTTCTTTCTTTTGAACGATTCGGGGGAGTTTCTAAAGAGTAGACAAATTATTATAATTCTGAAACATTACACAGAAACCTGACATTTCTTAGAAATTTCATTTGGTCTTTATTTGGGGAGTGATAGCCTCCATGGGGTCGAAATGATGATCGCTTTGAGAATGTGTACGTGAGTCTCTGCAGAGAGGGTCGAACCTCTCATTATTATATATAGTGCTAAAAGTTTTCGCAACGCGCCATGCTTAATTTCTGTTAAGTGTTTGAAGAATGCCAGTGCTCTGTCAAGCGTAATGCCTAAGTATTTTGCTTCCGCTGTGTTTGGTATGTAGTTATTTTACCTCTGACGCTATAAAACCCTATCGTCTGCTGACGTAACTGGAGTATAGCAATGGAAATAGACTTTTAGTAAAAGTACTTCAACTTATTATGTTTTTACTTTTGGGGGCGTAGAAGCATTAAAGAGCTGAGAACTTCGGCTCGTAAATACGCCATGTTCTCAAACTCTTTATTCCTCAGTGCCCATCCAAACATTTGGTGGAATTTTTAACATCGTTTCCGCTTTACACCATATCCACGATTATTTTTGTGTGCTAGCCGAAGCTAGCCCTCCAAAGGGATTACACCCTTTATCTGGGAAGAGAGGCTGCAAGGAAAAGTGAGGTCCGAGGATAGTGATTGGTCTATTAGGTTTGAAAAATCTTTATTTTATTTTATTTCTGAACATCACAGGCTATTATGAGTTTACCTCATAATCATACATATTAGGGAAGGTAGTTACATCATTTTCATCTGGGATAATTATGAAAAATGTGATGGAGGTGATGTGCTGTAGACGCCACAACACGTTGACACAAATGTGACACATGATTGATGATCTTCTCGTCTATAGGGGCGACTCTAGACGGTAATGAGGACAGGTGAGCCCTAGCGTTCAAGATGGTTACTGTGCAATTGATGAAGGTGCAATATAGTGAGGGGTGATTGGTGCACTATATTCCGATATCAAATCTATATCTGGATGGTCTTCTGGTAATGTTTGTTTGTATATAGTGAGTAGGAGAGAGAGTGGGCTGTCAATGTGAGTAGGTGGTGTGTTGCTTTGGTCGTTGAAAGGAGTATATCACGGAAGAGCGGGTGTTGAGTTTCATATCTATTTAGCATGTATTTGGTTCGCAAACTTTCCAGATGAAGAAGAAGGTGTGGGAAGGTGATTCATTGATAAAGTTCCTGTGTTGGGCTGGGTAGTTTGATTCTGTTTGCTAGTCGGAATGCGTGTCTTTCTAGAATTTGGAGTTTGGTGTAGAATTTGTCATTTGCAGCAATCCAAGCTGCTTGTCCGTAGCTCAATTTAGGTCTTAAGAATACTTTGTAAGTGTTAAGCATGGTTTGTACTTGTAGTCCCCATGTGGTTCCGGTAAGTCTTTTCAGGAGGTTGAGACGGTTTCGTGCTTTGGAAATGATCTTGTTCAAGTACGGATTCCATGTGAGATGGTGATCGATGATAAGGCTATATCCACGAAAACAACGTTTCTGTTAAGTGAGAACATTCGCGAAATATCTCCGTGAGTGGTTGTTTGAACAACAAAAAGCTTCTTTGTACGCTAAGACAATACGTTCGTTGTATGTATCTGCGTCAAACTTTTATTTAACCAACTTGAAAGAAATAAAATATGTTTTAATAAACATGCTTTTCTTTCAGATTGTCTGAAATTATATTTGGACTCTGACATCTGACATTGATACTGACATCTCTTAGACAAACAGGAAACCCAAACCTAAAATTATGCTCT
Organism: Lepisma saccharinum; assembly: GCA_022664845.1. NCBI lineage: Eukaryota > Metazoa > Arthropoda > Insecta > Zygentoma > Lepismatidae > Lepisma > Lepisma saccharinum. The sequence continues at coordinate 38,545 of JAGDQP010015577.1, forward strand.
AGGGCAGTGGTCTTCAACCTTTTCTTCTCACGTATCCCTAGGTACGTTTCTCATTTAGCATGTACCCCTAAAGTTGATTAAAATAAATTAAACATTTTCCGTTGATTAAAGAAAGGGGGAAAATCGTGACCCTAGAAAAAGACAAGGTTAAAATTCTACAAATGAAAGGTAACTTATTGCAATTAATTTTAGAACTAACCTGTTAATGACATGATGAACTTGTTTACGGCACGCAAACTCCTCATTCTTGGTCGAATCTTCGTGAGTGCGAGAATCAAAGCTGCTTCTGGATTCAAGGGATTTCTGTACTTCGTTATTATTGACGTCAATGCAGATCCCTGCTCACACAAGTAAGTTGACGGGAATGGCAGAAGTTGTGAAATGGCCCTGTCACTAATTTCTTTCTATTCTTTCGCGGCAAAAATCCAAAAGTCTGAAATTGAGAAGTTCTCGAAGCGGATATTTTTAGCAGACTGTTTTTATTTTGCAGGGGAGATTACAGTTATTAAAGACGGTAGTGTTAAAAGGATTTGTTATCCAGCCTTATCTTCTCGTTCAATTTCAGAAACTGTACATTGAGATTTTGTAGGTGGCATTTCATTTTCTCCAAAACCCCTCAGTAACATTTTGTTCCGAAAGTTCAAAAACAGTTTGGAAAACTGCGATATTTCCTTTATTAGCACATTCAGCCCAAAATAAAAGTTTTCGATAAAATCCTTTTACCTTATCACGCGCTTTGAAAATATTGCTGTCAAAGCCTTGCAACTGAAGATTGGGATCATTAAATTTGTTGAAAATATCTGCCAAGAAAGCAAGCTGCAAAATCCATTCCTCATCTTCAAAATACGTAATAAAAGCGTATTTCAATTTGGAAAGGAAACACTTCACTTCGTTTCTCAGTTCAAAAAGGCGAGTCAATGCACGTTTTCGTGACAGCAATCTCACCTCAGTGTGCAACAATAATTGAGCATGTGTGGATCCCATCTCCTCGTATATTTTCTTAAAAAGACGAGAGTTCAATGCACGCGACTTCATTAAATTTATAACTTTCACTGCAATGTTCAGCGTCTTGTGTAAATCTGGAGTTATTTTTTTTTTTGCAACCAAATGTGTGTATAATGCAATGTTGCTAGGTTACATGAGCATTCTTTTCGCGAATACGAGAAACAAGACCGCTTTTATGGCCTGTCATTGAAGCAGCCACGTCAGTAGATACACTAACACACCATTCCCACTCCAAACCTAATTCTACTGTTATGAAATTGTCAAGAATTTGAAAAATATCATCTCCATTTGTATGTTCTGGCAATTGTTTATAACCGAGAATTTCATCAACAATAGCACCTTTCCGAACATCAAAATACCGTCAGGAATATCTACAGATTCATCAATTTGAATTGTAAATCTCCTGTCTATTCTAATGCTTTCTACAATTTGCGCCACAACATCCTGTTCCATATCAGCAATTCTACGACCTACACTTGTGTCAGAACCAGAAATGGATTTTATTATCGCAAGAGATTTTATGTCTAACATTTTTGCGGCTGTAATCAAAGCACCGGGGGACAATAAGAGATTCTACAGCATTATAAGGTGATTTGTTTTTGGCAGCTAGTAATGCTGACTCATAAGATGTCTCCAATGCCATTTCGATGATCGCGTATAATTATGTAATATGTTGGAAGTTTTATCATTTTCTGTTTTGCGTTTGTAAAACTCAATCGACTCGTCCTTATACTCGCTATGATTCGTTAGAAAGTATCGGTTGAGTAAGGATGGTTTCATCGAGCTGTTTGATAAACTTTGATTGCAAAGAGTGTAGGAGAAGAGATTGATCACTCATATTTGAAACAAGCCCATATTTTATGTACGAATCACTGTAATATCTATATTTGACATTTCCCCGATTTTCGGATTTTAGCACTTGCTCGCAGGTGGTTCCATACTACCCGCACTAACACAGTATGATGAAACAGAAGCTGTTACATATTCCTGAACACTACGACCATTGGCACTTTCTTCGTTGATTTTACGTTTCGCTCGTACGATAAACTTATCCATGCTGCACCGAGGAAAATTCCAAATTAGAGAGAAGAAATTTGAATGGTTGCAAATTGTTCGACGCTTCTTAATTCACAAAGATTTAAAAACGTAGCTATCAACGCGACCACAGCACTGAAGTTAAACAGGTTACCGGATATTTTCCGAAGTAACAAGAAAAAAGCGGAGCAACCGCGTCTCTACTCGAGGATTCAGAAGAACGCGCACGAACAACGAAACTAGCAGTGCTGTACTGTTCCGGAATCAGGACCCCAGAATGTGATTGTTTTGGGGAAGATTGTTTTGTCCCTTCCCTCCCTCCCGGTGCACGGTCAACACCCATGGCCAGGGTCCCCAAAATAACCTCTTGCTGCTACATACAGCAGCAGGGGACACAGCTGGAAGTAATGGTTACATTCCTGTCCTGTACCGTCAGGCAGAGCATTTTTATTCTAAGAAGGAAATATTCGTCCCCCCCTGATGACTGACAATCTCTTGTTTTCTATGGCTACGTTACTACACTAACCGTAGTGCCCTGTCAAAAATACAAAATGGAAATAAATAATTTTCTGCAGCTTTTATTATTTATGAAATAATAGGTAAGGTTACGTACCCCCAGGAGCATCTTCGCGTACCCCAGGTTGAATACCACTTCTAGGGCAAGAGCTTAAGGATTTCTTTGATCGCGTAAGAAAGTTCAGTACATGTGATCAACAAGAAGCAATACTTCGATACTTCGTAGTTAAAGCAAACAACATTAGGCGAACCCATGAATAGAGTACATCACGAAAAAGGAAATCATATTTAAAAACGTCAACATACTCGCACTTCCATGTCAATATCAAGTCAACAGTAAAATATACTTATTTTGAACAGATATTTATTACGTTTTATAACAGCCGCAGAACAGAACGACTCTTTTCTATCACAGATGTGAAAACCATGGTTAATCCTACTCCATAATTGCGTTTTCATGACATTAATACGAGATTCTGTACGAATTTCACTCAACTTAGAAGTTGCTTAGGTTTTCTCGTACTTTCCAAAATTTCCCAGAAGTCACTTTGATTGTAGTTGTCTTTTGAACGACTGTTTTCAATTTCGTTTCAATTATCTTCCTTTCTTCTCACAAATTCCATTAGTTTCAAACGATCATTTACACAATAATTAGATATACAAAATTTTCTTCTAGTCTTTTAAGATTTCTTCATTTCTTACCAGAAAATTAGTTACTCTGCACATTATTTTCATTTTTGAAAAAATATTACATCTTTTTACTCTGACGAAAGAAACTTCTACCCATTTCACTCTTCACTGACAAAGGCCAATGAAGCCAGCGGGAGTTCAAGGGAAGAGGGATCGTCGCAGGTCAATTATAAAACCCTTTAACTATGATCGCTGCGCAGAGGGCACGGCGGCGAGGGTTGAACAGCTATCAGTCTCTTTTTATTTTCATTTGACCATCAGGTTAACCTGTAAAAAACCCTACCAGATGGATTTCTGTACTACTTCAAAAAATACTTGTCGTCTTAGCTTTCCCGTGAGTTTTAGAACTATCAGAGAGAACCAGAGAAAATGATGGCGTTTTTGAGTGAAGTATCGAGCAATTCTGCTCATGGCTTCTATTTGATTGTTTTGACGGGATGAAAAAAGCGTATAGGAAGTGAACAGGTCGCAACTGTCGCAGACCGGTGTGTGCACTTGAAGTGAATAATTTTAATCTTGAAATGAACTGTTGACGAAGTTGAATTATTTCTCTTGATGTTGATTGAAGTTCATGCTTTAGGAGAAGGAAGAACGATG
>JAGDQP010015578.1:0-42385 GCA_022664845.1 Lepisma saccharinum
TTTTTGCCAATAGGGACAAGGGCTTCTATGAGAGAGGCATCATGATATTACCTTCCAAATGGCAACACGTTATCGAACAAAACGGCGCATATGTGACCTAAATCGGATCATTCTAACTATGGTAAGTCAAGCCTTCAATGTCATGCAAAAATAATGGATTACTTTTTACTACACCAGATATGTATACCTACTTTTTAATATACCTACTTGACATGCTGACGAACATCGAAAACGGCGAATGTCAGCCGTAAAATTTGACACTTGGCAGACCTGTTCCGTTCATTTTCATTTGTGAAAATTATTTCCTGTAAACTGAAACAATGTGAATGTTATTCTTTTGGGCATGTGAATACGAGAATCTTTAGTAATACACTACGGTCTTAAACTTCCTATCCCAGTTTCATTTTTATGTTCATGGCTAAAGCCACATCAAGAGCCATCTCCTAAAATAACATCTTTATTAACAACTTGATCTAAAGCTTTCATTTGTCGGCCTTGAACTGGTAGAGCCTTGAAGGTGGAGGCTTGAACATTCGTATTAAGAACCATCGTCACTTTTGTACCATCAACAGACCAGCTACTCCAGACTTCTTACGCACTTACACACTCAGTCGCACAAGACAAATTTTGATCTATCTTTCCGCGTTGCTGTAATGCTCATTCTACCCCTATGTCCAGCGCCTCAACACGCTGCCTCTGGAAGGGAACCTTCATTCGTGGCTTGAGTGCGAAAATGAAACATAGCCTAACACCTTCAATAAATCTAACCCAATCTTCCTCCGTCCCTTCCACCGTTTACACAACATTTTTCATGCATATGCTTGCACGATCAGATTCTGAAACTTATACGTAATAGGTTAATCAATTGTTTTAAGCTTGATGCGTCGTCCGCTACGTGGCACCACTATTGTTTAAGTCGTCTGCCTGTATGCACGTACTCGTCGTCTATTCCTTCTTACTTGATAAAGAACAATATGTACAAAATATAGATTATGATGTGATTACCATATATCTCGGGTGCTTGTGCAAAACCGGTTAAGTCCAAAATTTCCAAAAATTAGTTTTTCACATTCCCTAAATCAGAAAAACATTCTCTGCAATTGTGTATAGTGGTTCCATCAAAAAGTAATTCCTTATTCTGTAAGAATTCAGTTTCGTTTCAATATTCCTTTTTCTTTTGTCCAAGGTTTCATCGTTAGGCGTATTATCCATTCTTCTAAATTAATTAAGGAAAAGTAATACGCTACATATATGTGTTTTATAAACTAACATCCATATTTGTTCATTTCAGACGCTTTGAAGATACGAAGAAGACACTAAAACAAGAACATTTTGATTCAAGTGACTACTTCACTCAGAAGCAGTCTAGCCCTGAAGTTCGTGGTGAAGAAACTTACTCTCTGCAAGAGAATTCTTCTATTGTAGAGAAAAAAGAAGACATTGATGAAGAAAATTTTTCTGTTGTAGAGCAAAAAGAAGACTTTGATGAAGAAATGTCAACCACCTGGTCTCAAACAGATCAAGATAGAAGTTCAGGATATACTTGCAACATATGCGGAGGCGTGTGTTTCAACTCAGACGATGTACTTTTCCATAGTAAACTACACACCATTTCACATGTTTGCCCGATCTGTAAGAAAGGATTCCGCAAACAAGCAAGTTTGATTCAACATACAGAAATTCACTCGGGTCCAAAGAAGTATTTGTGTGTATTTTGTAAAAAACGATTTTTACATGCGAGCAACCTTCGATCTCATAAAAAGACTCATAAGGAAAGTGCAAAGAAGAGAAGAAGAGGAACTGATGCTGCAAAGAAGGAGTATATTTGTGAAATATGCGCAAAGAATTTCTCATTCTCTAGTTCCTTAAATAATCACAAGAAAGTGCACAAGGATCCTGAGCATATTTGTCAGTTTTGTAAGAAAGGATTCCATTTCAGGACACATTTAAATCGTCATCTAGAAACTCATCCGGGTTCCAAACTTTTTCTTTGCTCTATTTGTAACAGAAGCTTTACACTAGAAAGTAATTTTCGAAGTCACACGAAAGAACACGAGCACGATGGCATTTATCCGTGCGATGTATGTAAAAAAGTGTTCCGTTCGAGAGCTTTTTACCGTAAGCATGTAAGTAGCCATTCTCGAAAACGACTTGAATGTGAGATTTGTTATAAAAGTTTTCCTTGTAAGTCTAATTTGTCTGTGCACATGTTAGGTCACACTGGTGTCAAGGAATTTGAATGTGATTTTTGCCTAAAAAAATTTCGAACAAAACGCGAGCTTGAGAGGCATATCTACGTTCACATCGGGTTCAAGCCATTCTTGTGTGACATTTGTGGTCATCGTTTTACAGGATATGAAAATCTCATCTCGCACAGAAAAATCCACAAACGAAGAGCACCGCGTTGTCACTCAGATGCCAGGCTATGTATTTGTGACAGGTGTGGCGGGATATTTCAAAGTTTAAGCTCACTTAAACAACACCTGAGACTAGTTCATAATTAATTGCCCTGTAACATATACATGGTGGCTCATACAGTCAAATTCCAATCTTACTTTACGTAAACGGTACTTTGTTTGTAGCATTTTGTAACTATTACACTGCTCTGCATTTTGAAAGAAGAAAAAAGAATCCGATTTTTTCGTTTTGAGTTGTTTTCTTACAACGTTAGGGCGCTGAATACGAATGTATTATTAGTTTTTCCCCATCACGTCACGTTTAACTTCAAACGAGAAGACCAATGTTTGACCTTTATCTTGCAACTATATTATAAAACGGACAAATTAGTAAGGCCCTTTTCTATGTACAACGCTACAAACTCTTAGTAATCATAAATTGGAATGCAAAATCATTAAGATGACGTCTATTCATATATGCACATAAAGTTACCCTAAACCTCGCATTTAGGAAGAAATCTTCGTTTAGCCACTTCTTTTAACTGTTACAATGGATACCCTCTCTTTTAAGCGATTGGCAGTAGGCGGCCATCCTGTTAATCATCCAACTGTTTTGATATATCTTTAGAATATTTTAAAGTCCTGGTGGAGGGGGAATGTTCTAAACAAAAAGTACACTTCTTGTACATTTTCAATGAGTAACCTTTTTATATGCGTCACGTTTCTCTTTTTCTATAGAATAATTTTGATGCAAATATGATTGTATCGGGCAGGGGCATAAAAATGCCCCAGCAACCCTCGTGGAACGGGGAGAACGAGCTTCTGGTGGCGTAGATTCAGTAAAAACAAAAACAGGGAAGACCTATAGATCACACGAGTAAGTGCGTACCAACGGAAGGTTGTAGGGTGGGATGCAGAGCCAGTTACCTACGACACTGCAACCAACTGTACAAGTGCACGGACGGAATCAAAAGTTTACACACTTGGAATACAAAAAAGGGCACTTGCTTTATGATGAAATGTTTACGAGTAATGAAAAACCTGACGTTTTAGAGCCAAATTGATTACATTTTTAAAAAGAAATCAGCGTCAAAATTCCGTTCAGGAACATCTGTTTGTTTCCAAAGATCAAAATTTATGCAGAGCAGTGTTATTGGCTTCGGCCTGTCCCGATACTGGTGCAATGTTTTCTAAAATACACAAACATCCATGTCTCAGATAAAAGTCTAGCTCGAAAGCTCTTGGGCGCCAGCCTGTTTCGTCAGTCCTCACGAGTACTGAGGGTGGCCCATACTTGATGATAAACATCGTGACCAATATAAGCAAATGGACATTCTTGAGCATTAGGCATGGACATCTGTGGACACCGGACCTTAATATGGTACGATATCGGTTGATATTATTTCTTGGATTCAATAATTTCCAAGGGCAAAATGTTTTACATTTAAAATACTCTTTGCGATTGGCTTTTTCAGCGTCATTAATCTTATTATGTGTGCAGGAACGTAGTTTAAAGTGTATCTTCAAGTTTTCCTAATTCGTATTCAGAAACACAAACCTGTGTGCATGAGTTGAAAGTATCGTTTAATAGAGCACGAAGCTTCTGTGAACAGCATTCAGCATTCAGCATTCCAATCTGCTTCTCCGTAAGTAAATTTCACCTTTTAACCAACCTGACGAAGTTGAGTGGACTTGTCGAAATCTAATGGATTTTTTAAATTATTTTGATGTACCTAAGTAAGTTTGATCTATTTTGGCGTGTAAAAGCTACAGTTTTATTTTCAAAAAATATAATAAAAAAAAACAGGGTTATTGCTTACACAATTAAATTAAAATGGGCATTATAACTACTACTAGCGTACTAAAATACGTCGATATACAAGGCGATTCAGAACAAAGTACTTTGCTTTCGGGAGGTAATTCCTTATATCGAAACACGTAAAAATTATTAAAATTGCGTTTGGAGCGTTTCCAACTTATAGTCTAAAGAAGAAAATTAATACTTCTCAATAAATCAGAAACTGTGCATTGGATGAAAATTTCGTTTCTAACAACATGGTGAGTGTCAAGAATGAAAATAGTGTTTCCAACCCGGTATAACATTTATATTTTTCAAATGGAACTACTTCATGCTATTGGGTACTTAGCATCGTCTAATGATGATGAACAACATCCGTAAAACACAAACTACAGTGTTGCAAACAATTGATAAGACAAAACTTTTCGCGATCCTATATAACTACATATTTTGCTATCATATTTCATCTAGTGGTTTGCAGCACTGTGGTATGTGATTTACGTATAGTGCTTATCAACACTAGAAGATGCCAAATACTCAATAGCACGATGTAGTGCTATATGAAGATTAAAAAAGTTATACCGGGATGGCAACACTGACAAACCGGTGACATGTTTTCACTCTACCACGTTGTTAGTAATAAATTCACGTAAACAAAATTTTCAGTCAAAGCATCGTTTCCGATTTATTGAGAATCATTCATTTTCGTCCGATTATTAGGCGTCGACTTTGGGCTCCCAAGTTGGAAACTCTGAATCTCCAAAACGAAGCGGAATTTCAACCATGTTCATGGGAACTTTTTTAATTGTTTCGATGTCTGGAATCACCTCCTAAAGGTAATGTTCTTTGTTCTGAATCCTTGTGCATATGATTTGCTGGCTGCATCATAAAATTGATTCGTTAAAGACAAACAACACGACAACACTTAGCGTGAGTTTCACCAATCTTCGTTAAGAATTGACGAGCCGTTAAGAAACTTTGAGGCGTTTGAAATTCATTACATTCGTTGAATGACGATTCTATAAATTCTTAACGAAGATCGGTGGAACGCAGCATTAATTTATTTTTATTTATTTTCATTCTGTTTTCTTAAAAAAAAAAAATGTGTATAGGCTTTAGGAAGGCTCAGGCCGGGATAGAGGATGGGAAGGATGCGAGGAAGCTTCGGGCAGGGCGTAAGTTGAAGATACGATCCCGGCATTTGACTTGTGTGGCTGAGGGAAATCCGCAGTCAAAATGGTCGGCCAGTGGGATTGAATCCACGACCTCCCGAATGCTAAGTCAATACTCTACCACTGACTTATGGCCGCTTGGTTTAATGCTTTGCTGTTTTTATGTAGGTAGAACTTAAAAGTACGTGTTAAGTTGGTTGCAAAAGAAGTCAAAATCATGTGGCTTATACACGCCAGAAAACGGTCTTGTATGTTTTTTCAAAGTTGTATCTCTACATAAGCCTTTTCTCTACGTAGATGTTGAATACAAACTTTATATCAGTTGTTAGAGAAATATTCTAGTGCTGAAAAGAAGACTGCTGAGGTTGCGTTTTATCGTAAATATCTTTCTAGTTTGTTTTTTTAATCTGAATGAAAGAGTATTTTATATTTATGTATAGACTAGTGTATACGAGTATTTATATTTCTAAATAAAAGCTTGTAAAATGGATAATTGTGTATTGTTTAAAAATATTGTTAGTACGTTTTTTTTCTAATCTGTAAAAACCCTTTTCACATCTGTAGATGATTCGTAGAAATACATGGCAAAATATGTCAGTATTAGTATTTTATTTCGTTCCTTCATACACCAATTTGCACAAAAGTATATACATTAAGCACTGAACACGTCAATAGAGTATTAATTGTAACTGGTAAATATAACAACAAAAGCATAATGATATCATAATACATTAATAAAATACGTTAATACAATGTTCTTACGACATTTATCTCCTACGTGACTGTATACTGAATACACACATTCTTATATGTACATGAAATATTAAATAATACTCTAAAATAATAGGGACAATAAACATCTCATATTTAACAAACATCACCAGGAAATGTATTCCTTGACATCGTAAAAACAATGGTTTAATAAGAAGCTGCATCAAACCCGAATTCTTTCTCTTTACGGAAGTTTGTTATACTCCTTTATTACCCGCTATTACATGTAAATCTTGTCTCTGACGAGTATTGTATTGATGGATTTCAAAGTTATGCGAGGAAAAGTTGAATTTCCATCTAGTTTTTATTAACTTATAAATATATAGGGCAGAAGGATACCAATCTTCTTAAATACAAGTTTACAGGATACGTGAGGTGTTTGAAATCCAGATTTGTAGCTTTCATACGCAGCTAGTTGTGTATCATATTTTTAACTTGGGGTGTATTTACTGTGCTTTTTCCATAATAGTTTATATGAATGTTAAAAACGGTTGATTTGTTCATTTTTAAAACAAGTTTATTTTTGTCTAGCTACAAGGACAATTTTAGTGTTGTTGAAATTACGTTACTTTGCAGTAACTCAAAACTTGGAACTTTAATATGCATATCAGCAAACAATACCGTCTGCGCTTAATGTAGGCATTCTGGTTAATCATTTATAAAGAGAAAAAAAATAGTGTGGGTCTAAGAATGGATCCTTGAGTAACACCACATTTTATTTCTTTTGGTTGTGAGTGGGCACAGTCAATACTACTTATTTTCTCACTTTTCACTTATGGCGCACAGTTGGTAAGATATGAATGAAACCAATGCAGCGTCTGACCGCTGATGCCATAATTATATAATTTTGACAACAGTATTTTAGGGTTTATGGTATCGAACGCCTTAGATAAACCAAGGAATGTTACATATTTCTTTTTTATCCACCGTGGTAAGAACAGAATTTTGAAAGGTAAAGGTAGCTAGTTCTGTTTTTTTTTTCATTAAACCATATTGTGCACAAGCGTCTGCCGACAGCATTTGAGGAACAGCCGAATGCGCCCGAGAGATCGCGAAAGGCTACCACTTTCAGGATGTTAGCTTGTAACAAGGGCTTGCGGTGTTTGGCGGACAGCTCTATTAAGATGCGCTTTGCAGCGAATAGTGTTCATTCGCGTGTATGTGTTAGTGTTTTTTTTTTAAAAAAAAAAACGAAAAAATTAAACCCGGAGAAAAAAGCCAGAGAAAATTTTTTCTCCATTTTTTCGTGCTACTTTGGAAAAATAACTTTTTTTTTTTTTTTGCTATTTCGGAGCAGTTAACATTATTTGAATATTATTAAATATTTAAAATGTTAGTTTTCGATACGAATATACATTTAGAGTAATAAAATTTATATTGGGACACCCAGAAACAACTGTGTTCCATAAAGATGGATTGAATTGATTCAAGCTTGCAGCCAATGCCATATATTACATTACGATGGGATAATCTAATGCAGCGGAAAACTTATGTTTCTTGCTCCATCTTAATAACTTCGCTAATCGTAAACTGTTGAAATTATATTTTACGAAAAGCGAAGAATAGACGTATTTTGCGGAAGTAAATACTGCCATATAAATAAGAGAAACCTGTTCGAAATCTGAACAGCTTCAAGGCGAAGTAGGGGTAGTATATGAAAATTACCAATAACTTATTTTTTTAATTTATTCTTTTATAGTTCAAGAAATTAATTTTCATATTTAAGTACAATGCTTTAGAATAATTTTGGAGTTCTTTTGTATGAAGAAAACAAACAAGAATATCATCTTAAATAGATTTCAAGTAACTGGGTGTTATAGAAACGCAACGCGAGTCGTGGTTAAGCAACTTGTTTTATGTTATTTAATCACGACTTCTTGACCATGGAGTAATAACATTTAAAATTAGAACGTATTACTATAAGCAAATCTGAAGACATGCATTGCTCATAATATAATTGTTCGATTTTTTTTTTATTTAGAGACTTCTCCAGACACGCGGAACAAACGAACGTAATGTGATGATGTTACTAACACTGTAAAGCCTTTTCTTCAACTCGAAACAAATCGTTCTTATCTGTGCACCGAGTACAGACTTTCATACAAATTATATATCTACAGTATGCGGCAAAACAGACTTTACTGAAATGTGTGCATATCTGATGCGCATACACGTTGTGAGAACAGCTCGTGACGCCTTCTGTAGTTTTTAGTTGTGTCGAGAGTAGCGCTGAGTTCAGTCTTCAGAATGGAGAAGAAGGTGTTTATCATGGAGCACTATTTCCGGTCATATGGTGTGAAGCGTCAGAATGTCATACCTGTACCCGTCCCACTCCTCACGGCCCCGATGCCTACATATGGGGCATGCTGAAAGAATCAGTTTTCCGGTCTAATGACCCGCCTAGAAGTGTTCCCGAATTACAGAAGATTTCCCCTTGTTGCAGCAACCTGTGTTCATCACCATGTTCAACACTCTGCAGAATCATTATGAATACTCCGTGAGACGTGAGGGTGAACACTTTGAACACTTGATGTACCGATCCACTTAGATATGTGTTACCGTAATTACCTCGCTTCTTCTATTGACAAACTTTGATTTCGTAACATTGTTGTAATTTCATTACTGTTCGTTTTGCCGCATACTGTACATTCTCCTTAAGTTTCAAATAAAAGCATGAAACTCGCAAGTTCATCGCCGCAGCAACCAACGTTTGCCATTGGATTCTATCCTGGGCAAGATCAAGCCAGTTTTAGTTTCGAACATAAACTCGCAAAGACCTCTTCTAATATCGCCATCCCAGCGGCTTCTTTCTCTCCGGCTTACCAGCCACGATGGAATATTAACTCCGTTTTTCCCGCATCCGAGCTACAGGGCCTGCCCATCTTAGCTGTCGTGATTTCAATATTCTTATAATATCTGGTGAATCATACAGTCTGTAGACTCTTCATTATTTATTCTCCGGTCATCTCGTCTAGTTTCGTATATCTACCAACCTGTTTATTGGTTCATCTAGTAAGAATATAATAACGTAAATGCTTTCACTCTCTTTCGCACTGTTACAACTTAAGATATTAAATAACTACATTAAAAATCATGTTATTTAAATTTCGATAAGCTGTTCTCTTCAAATTGGAACTTCATTTATACCGACAAGTATGCAAAGATTTGTGGTTTCGCTTCACAAAAGAAACACCCACAGAGCATTCTTATTTAAATGTTCAAACAACGAGCTAATTTTTTAAAACTGTTTTGCCAGTATGTACATTAAAATTTTAAAGATTATTTTTCAAATATTCAGATATAAACATTTTTCAAAATTATTTTTGAATCGCCATACATTAGTAAAAAAGTTTCGAAATAACGGGAGTATATTTAAAGTGTTGTGAAAATATTTAATGATGTGGGAACGTAGGCCTCTTGAAACACGGTGGCAAGTTCTGTTGCAGGCATCAGGGCTGTTTACAGGCAGTAGCTGCTAACACAACAATCTAAAAACAGATAAAGTACATACACACTATTTCTGATAGATGTGTATTTCCACAAACCATTATGTAAGTGCTTTCTGCATTTGCTGGATAGGTTTCCTTTTGTCACGATGCATGAAAGCCCTTATAACAGTACAAACAAATAACGAAAGTAATAGAGACCTATATTAAAAACATCATATTCAATCAAAGAAACATTTACAGCTTTATTTTAGACATAACACATCGTAACCAGTTATGTGGAAAAGCCATAGAATTTAATTCAGGTTGGTCAGGAACAACCTTAAAAGGTTGTTAGCTTATTGTAGTGCATCAAATCGATGAAAGTGATTATTTGTACACTCGTGATCAAAATAGAGAGTAAATTGTTCTTCAATACATTAACTTTAAGCTTCTCTTTTGACCTTGGTTTCTGTAGTAACGCTTAAACCGTATCAACTTGTCTATACTTTGCAGTGAATGTAGGAGGGGAAAGATCAGGTTGAGTGAACGTGTCGAAGAAACCCTTACCGCTCATATCTGTTCATAGAAATTACTTCTGTTAGTTATTTTCGAATTTTCAACACTTCGAAACTGTGACCAGGGAAAGCAAATTAAAGGTTAGGTTGGCTATAATTGAAGGGATGAAAATAGAAGGTTAAGTACTGTCGAGAAGTTGCATCAATTAATTTTGAAATACATTTTTTAAAAAAAAATTCAGTTCATGTTTTTTACCATATGCTCTTTCTGTCATTTTTTTTGGTGGTGGTGGTGGGGGGTCGATATCACTTAAGGAGTAATATTTACAAAACGTGCTAAAAAAATTAGCTTTATAACCTAGAAAATGTTCTAAGTAGACCAGGAAATCGTGGACAAATCAGGGAACATTATACTTTATTCGATACGGTCGTTAGCTCAAACTCTACTAGTTTCATACCATTGCTCCTTCTGTAAGAATACAAAGTTTCCTTCCGTTAGGTTCTGTGTTTGATCGTTAAGTGCATTATTGTTTTTTCTAATAATATGAGGTAAATATATATCTTCTATGTGCTAACATTTCGAATTTCTTTATTCCAGATGCTCTGAAGACACAGACAGAACAAGAAAAGAAGAAAACCTTGATTCGAGTGAATGCTTCTTCGTTGAGAAACAAGAGGCTAACCCCGAAGAGTTTGGTGAGGAAAATTACTGTCTGCAAGAAAATGCTGTTATTGTAAAGAACGAAGGAGAATTTAATGATGAAATATCAACATGGTCTCAAACAGATCAGGATGTAAGTTCGGGATATATTTGCCAAATATGTGGAGAAATGTGTTTGACTTCAGACGACCTACTTTTCCATAGTAATCTTCACAGCTATAGTTTATATGTTTGTCCGGTTTGCGGTAAAGGTTTTCATAAACAAACAAGTTTGATTGAACATTCAGAAATCCATCCAGGCCCAAAGAAGTATTTGTGTAGAAAATGTAAAAAAACATTTTTACATGAAAGCAACCTTCGATCTCATGAAGAGACTCATAAGGAAAGTGCGAAGAAGAAAAGAAGAGGAAGAAATTGTAAAAATAAGGAATACATTTGTGAAATATGTGGAAAGTATTTATTAACAGCAAATACTTTGCGAATTCACAAGAAAGTGCACAAGGATCCTGAGCATATTTGTCAATTTTGTAATCGAGGATTCCACAGTAAAGCAATTCTACTGTGGCATATAGAAACTCATCCGGGGCCAAAATCTTTTCTTTGCTCTATCTGCAACAGAACTTTTGCACTAGAAACTAATTTCCGAAGGCACTCGAAAGAACACGAGTACGATGGTATTTATCCTTGCGATTTGTGTAAGAAAGTATTTCATTCGAGAGCTTCTTATCGTAAACATGTGAGAACCCATACTCAAAGACGTGCTGAATGTCAAATTTGCCATAAAATTCTTAGCAGTAAGCAAAGTTTGCAAGTGCACATGTTAATACACAATAGTCCTGAAGAATTACAATGTGATTTTTGCCTCAAAAGTTTTCTAAACAAAACTCTACTCGAGAGACATATCTACATTCATATCGAGTCCACGCCATTCTTGTGTGACTTTTGTGACGATTGTTTTAATGATTCTTCAAGTCTCATCATGCACAGGAAAGTCCACACAGGAGGAGCAGCTTGTGAAACCGATGCAGATCAAGATAAAAGTTCAGGATATATTTGCAGCATATGTGGAGACATGTGTATGAACTCAGACGATATACTTTTCCATAGTAATCTACACAGCAGTCTTTCACATATTTGTCCGATTTGCGAGAAAACATTTCAGAAACAAGGAAGCTTGATTCAACACACAGAAATCCATTCAGGTCCAAAGAAATATTTGTGTTCAGTTTGTGCAAAGCGATTTTTACATGAGAGCAGCCTTCAAACTCACGAGGAGGCTCATAAGGAAGGTGTAGATAACACAAGAAGAGAAACAACTAGTACCGATAAGGAATACATTTGTGAAGTATGTGCAAAAGGTTTCCCAACAGTTGATGGGTTACAAATTCACAAGAAATGGCACGAGGATCCTGTGCTTAAATGTCAGTTTTGTAAGAAAGGATTTCATACCAAAGCACGTTTAGATCGCCATCTAGAAAC
Source organism: Lepisma saccharinum (assembly GCA_022664845.1). NCBI lineage: Eukaryota > Metazoa > Arthropoda > Insecta > Zygentoma > Lepismatidae > Lepisma > Lepisma saccharinum. The sequence goes on from JAGDQP010015578.1 coordinate 12,221, forward strand.
TCATCCGGGTCCTAAACTTTTTCTTTGCTCTATTTGCAACAAAACTTTTGCACTAGAAAGTAATTTGCGAAGGCATACGAAAGAACACGAGCACGATGGCATTCATTCTTGTGATGTGTGCAAAAAAACGTTTCGTTCGAGAGCTCATTATCGTGTTCATGTGAGAATCCATAGGCGTAAAAGTCTCGAATGTGAGATTTGTCATAAAACGCTTATTAGTAAACATAGTTTGCGGGCGCACATGTTAGTACACAATGGCGTCAAGGACTTCGAATGTGATTTTTGTCTCAAACGCTTTCGAGCAAAACCTCATCTTGAGAGACATATCTACATTCACATCGGGTTTAAGCCATTCTCGTGTGAATTTTGTGGCCATCGTTTTGCAGATTCTGGAAGTCTCACTATGCACAGAAAGTTGCACAGGGAAGAAGCAGCGTTTGTGTGTAGAACCTGCGGCAGAGCGTTCAAAGCTCGGAGTTACTTGAAACAACACGAAATTCGTCACTCAGATACCAGACAGCATGTTTGTGACAGATGTGCCAGGGCATTTAAACATTTCGGCGATCTTAGACAACATCAGAGAAAAATTCATGGTGAATTGTCCCAGTAATATATACGTGGCGGCTAATATAGGCCAGTTGGATTCTGACTTTATCTTTGTGTCACTTTTGTAAGTATTAACTTCTGCAGGTCCTGATACGAGTTTTGTAATGCTTTTTAAAATCCATGAACATTCATATCTCATGCGAGAGTCGAGCCCTATACCTATTGTACGCTAGTCTGATACGTCACAACTACTACCGAGACTGACCCATACTCGATGATAGTCATCCTGACCAATATCGGCAAGGGACATACTACGGCAATTAGACATGGACATCTTTGAACACTGCACGTTGATATAGGTACTGCGATATCGATTGATAGTATTTCTTCGATTTAATAATTTGACATCTTCAAATGGAAGAGTTTATGAAGCTCAATATGTTTATGAAGATGTACTTGCCTTAATATTTTCATTAATGACAGTTTAGGCCTATGTACCGGACTCGAATAATTTCTTGAAGTTTTCGTACTTCACTTTCAGATGCACAAATTTGTGTGGATTGGAAATTTCATTTAATAGATGACGTAATTTCCCAGAACATGATTTAGTGTTTAACGTGAGATCTTAATCTTGCTTCCGGTTTGAATCAGTGATTCAAGTCAAGTCAAGTCCGGTTTGAATCTGAGAAAGAGTGTAAGTTCATAAATTAACTTGTGCTACCACTTCTTTCTCAACCACTCTATCTTGCTTCTACGGTAGCTGGGTTACAGAACTTTGCCACAAGCTCTGCACTAATAATCGTTGTCTGTGTTGCATTAAACAAAGTGGAAAGAAATGAGGCTTCACCTGCTCATAAAAGGCGTCTGGCTGAAATTACAAGTTCCTCTGACTTACATAATGGTTTGAACAGTTGTTCGTATTGAATTTCTTCACACTCATCATTGTATGTATGCTCATCATCAGAGTAAATATCGAAAACAGACTTTACATCATTCGACACTCAATATTATTGTCATATGAGTCTATATTGTCCCTGTAAAAAATATCTATGCTTACAAAAGTGGAGAACCTTGTTATGTATTGGTTGTGAGCAATTATTGTAATTAATTGATGTATGTGGTAGTATTTATTGTAGCAGTAAACATGTTCTGAAGTAATTCGGAGTAATATCTAAAGTCTAGCCGAGTACTTGAAGATATATATAAGGAAACACTGTACTTCAATAGATTAATCGTAATAGTCGTTTATTATCGATTATCGTAACATTTCTTTAATTCAACCACATATATAGACTTTCAACTCGTAGCCATTTTGTTTCTTTTTTCTCTTTGTAGTTATTGGTGATATAAGGATAGTATAACCATCACAATGATTGTAGTCCTCATACCACCTGAGTAGTATAGCTATAACATGGAGTTGAATAACTTGATATGAGTTTAAAGTCTTCATTGTTGTTCTACGGTATTAATCTTCGGTAACATAGCAATCATAATATTTATATGTTTTCTTCTTTTATGTGTAAAAGACCAGTTCACATACTAGGCATAAAAGTTACAGTTTTTTAATATGCATTCTATCTGTAGTTTGTTTATTATTCCAATGACGAGTTAGTTATGTACTATCATTAATTGCATTTGAATTATTGAATTATTTTTGCTACTGATTTGACCTTAATATTGAACAATTTTTGAACTGAACTTTGGTGCTATAATTTATTTCGAAATTCTAGTCAATTATCAAGATATTATTATGTACATAGACTATTAATTTCATAGTACATGGAGAGAGCATGAATTTCTTGATTTTGGTCTTATCAGCCGAAAATGAAAGAAACTTGAACAGAAGCTGATTCTGAGCTATTGCTGAACAACGAGTCCGTTACTTTTTCTTGAGTTCTCTTTTTCTCTACAACTGTATTTTATTTTTACATTAAAAAAACTTAATAAAAGATAATCAATTTTAGTCTTATGTGGAAAGGTTAAGAAGGTAATTAAAACTGAGGAATTTTAAGTTGAAATAGTGCTTTTAATAAAGCTGGACGACCCAATGAAGTTTCCTTGGACTGGAAAATGAAGTGGTTCACATCTGCTGTTAGTTGTTCTTCGGAACAGTTAGAATATGGTGTATCAGAAATATGTATTTTATGAAGATGTGCTGGAGATGTTACATGCTAGGATCTTAGTCTGTTAAGTAGAACTTTTACTTTACGAGAAGACTGTAATTTATGGAAACAAGGTATATGAATATTTAATTCGGTGAAGATTTTATATTTTTCTTTCGCAAGTTTTGGAGTGTTATCGACCAAGAGTTTCCATTTTTCTTTCGGACTCTTGCTAAGATTTCGTGTAAGGTAGAGTAATATTTATTGTTTCAGGAAGAAATACGAAATTGCGTGCTAGACCGTCACAAATATTGTTATAAGTTGAAAAGTTATGGGACTTAACATGGGTTACATGGACTTGTTTACCCAATTTTGTAAGATGAGAATAAGCATACAGTGTGTTAATAACGTACGGAGAAGTTTTGAATAACTTAACGTCAGACGCTGAAATTGCTTTAATTGCGACTTGAGAGTCTGTAACTATTAATATTTTGGGATTATTTAATATTTTCGCTTGTGTTACGGCAAGGTATAGACTATATATTTCAGCTCTAAATATAGAAGTCTCATTTGGTAATTTTCTTTAGGTAATATGTTTTGTGAGCGGATCAAAACTTGCTACTACGACCCCGTTTTGTTGATCTGTATAAATATAATGATCATCAGTCCATTTTTCGTAATATGTGTAAAGTTCTGTATAGAGGTTTGAACTTTCGAATCGGCTGTGAAATTACAGGAAACAAATGGTAAGCTTTTCATTTGGGTAATTTGTTGTAGTTCAGCTCTCTATTCATAGTTTATACTAAACCATTTGTTAGTTTTAGGACTTAAAAACACGCGTGGGTTTAGATTCCTTAATTTAGACATATAATAAGGTATGCTAAGATATTAATACTTGTGAGACATGTGTTCCGTGTTGAATTCGTCTTTGAAGATTTTTATCATAAGATATTCAATTTGAAATCTTAGTAGTTCTTCAGAAGCTTTGGAATATACAAATAAGTTAGGCGTGGACGGCATGATTCTCAAACATCATCTACGCTTTCAATACTTCTTACATGTAGTCAACTTATACATTGCTATTTTGTAGTAGTAGAATCCCTTCTATTTATCTTAACTAGCGACTAGTAACAAAGCACGATCGCTTCAGTCTGTCAGATCCTGACATCCTATAGAACCATTTTCAAAATCAAGCAAGTTAATAATATTGGTTGATTATGGTGTGCCATATCAGAAACCTGCGTGTAAATTGTAATGTCCTTCTAAGTATTCTGATCTAGGCTATATATTAAAATCCACTGTTGCGTATCTGGCGTGGGATTTGGTTATACTGAAAAGCAAAGATTAATAGCGGAAATTGACAACCTAAAAAAATACATTACCTGTATATTTGTGATGAATAGTACCATCTTAAAGGAAGGAGGATATCGCGTATGTTAGGATAGTGTACAGCAAAAGAAACAAGGAAGAAAACAACAGGACACAACTGACCTATTAGGGCTACCTAAAGGTAGGAGCCCAAAGAATAAGTGAGCTTACATACAGGCACATCGCCTTATATACCTCACACACTGGATGATAAGGAAGCTTGCGTAACAGAAAAATAGTTCTAATTTTTACATTTTTACAAAAGCAATGATTATTTTAATGAACAAATATTCTCAGAATTATTTAATTTATTTTATTATATTTAAATATTTGTAGTATATTATTTCATTGCTTGAAAATAGTTCTTAAGAGGGTTCAAAGCTCCAACCCTCACATTGTTAACATATTTCATATTATTTCAAAAACTAAGAGTACTATCAAAAATATAAGTTCATAGCGTACTAGACCTTACAAATTACTATGAAGTGCAATGGACAGCATAGTGCACTAGACCTTACAAATTATTATGAAGTGCAATGGACAGCGATCTCGAAATGTTGCCTTGAAGTGCTGAAACTTCAATTAAATAATGACGTCATAATCTTTGAAAACGTATAACTTATCAATGAACAAGATCCCGAGATCGCTGTCCATTGTGTTTCATAGTAATTTGTAAGTTCCAGTGCGCTATGAACTTACCTTTTTGATAGTATTCTTAGTTTTTGAAATATTTTGAAAAATGTTAAAAATAGTGGGGATTGGAGCGAGGAATCCTCTTAAGGGAATGTTATATTGTATCCGTGTGCGGTGTAAAATGCCCTTGCGTACGCACACATGTTACCATTATTATATGGTTGAGAATAAATATTTAATTTAAAATCTTCAAATACGTTCAGTTTGCATATACCAAACTTTTAAATATCAGAAAACATTCAGCATGAAAAATATATAATACTTTGGAAAACAGTATAATTCCAAAGAACCAAAAATGACGTTATAAAAATCAAGTCTCGGGTTGACATATGTGACCAATAAATTACACAATACTATCCATATCATAGAGAATGGGGGTGATGTCACAAAATATTTACTTTAAACCTTGCCGAGATATGATAAATACTCCCAAAATCAACTTAAAGATTTAATAATTAAGCTAACGAAACTTATTATTGTGAGGTGAATATATCTAAATATGTATCATGAACCTACGTGTAATTAGCCTCCGTTCGTTCCTTTTGTGAAAAGAAGAATCCAAAAGTTTCCAATCGAACTGGATACATGTTTAGGAATCAAAACGATCTGATTCAGACTAGTCGATTGGTGAGGATGTATCCAGTTACATTCAAAACGTTGTACCTGTTGTAATTGCTCTTCTTTCAAAAAAAAAAGGGTAGTTACAGGTAAGAATTTTGTACATGCTTTGAATTACACTCGCCTGTTCGGCGTTATGTTGTGAGTATATCTATTTTGATTGTAATGATTTGTCTAATGTTAAAAGTATTCAAGGTATTCACTGGAATATGTATTAGGTCTCTTCTTTCATTTAATGTTTTGTGGCATTTGATATAGTTAGAAAAAGTGTTTTTATGTGAGAAAGAGACATACAGAATTAATTAATTAATTAATAAGCAAATAAATACATTACAATCTTATGTTTCTGCGTCTTAGCTCGTTTGAGTTTGACTTTCGATGGTCCATAGACAAATGGACCTAAAAGATTTCTGTAATCTCTCAGATTTATTTTAAAATTAAAACTTTTCTTTTTTTTTTCAAAAAAAAAGGAAAAGAACGAAAAGTGATTTTAAACTTAACAAAATACTTAAAATATAATAACAATCAGTTATCATTGTTTAGTGCAGAGTTCTTAACCTACTTAAATCGTGGCTAATTAACATTTTATTTCGTTCGTTACTCTTCACTAAATAATGATAGTTGATTGTTGTTTTGTTATAAATATAAAGAAAAGTATTAGAATTCTTTGTGCGTTTTCACTGTTTCTTGAACATTATTAGTTTTGGAGTAAATATAGAAGAAGCACAAAAACTGGTCTTAAGGGTAGTGTACATTCTTAATACTATGTGTGGTATAGAATATGTCGTAATATACGAAATTTGGATAGCATTTTCTCATGTGGTCTTACTTATGCCACATTTCCCAGATCAATATTCTCTCGACCTTCCAGTAACTCCTCCCTCTGGTAAGTCTATTGCTATGGAAAGCTTGTGTAAGTATTAATCTTTTAAGGATCTGATGAAACTTTATATAATGGAGCTAAAGTTTTGTAATAGTGTTTTCTTATGTCCAATCTGATTGAACCACATATCCCAACCTGCATAAAACAAAATGAGATTATTTAAAACTCAATTGAGTGTACTTCCGACTTCACTCCTGTTCGAACTGTTTCTCCGTAAGTAAGTTTAAGGAACCTGATAAAGTTCTTTGAACTGAATGAAAGACTGAATTGTTCAATGTTTATTTTATGTACCGTAGGCGTGTTTCTGTGTATTTTGTTGTGTATAAGCCGATTTTTTAAAGAAATGGAATTTAAAAAAATGAGGGTGTGGCTTAAACAGGCGAATGAAAATATATACGTGTATGTCTTCTACAAGAGTACTAAAATACATCGATAGGTATGACTTGTGTTTTGCATCACAAAACGGATTCATGAAAGTCAAATCCAGGTACATGTGGATGAGAAAATATTCTAGATAAGAAATTTAGGGCCAATATAAGGGTCTTTCCCCCCCCCCCCCCCTAATAGTTGCTGTGCAAGTGTGGAAACGCACACATGAGCTGTACGTGAGTTTTAGTTCCTGAAATTTCCTACCACTTTTATGTAGGCAGGGCTTACAAATACTTGTTAAGTTAGTGGAACCGGTAGTTAGAAGAAGGAAATAAACGCCAAAATGGCAGAAGTAGTTTTGTAGTGCCAAAAATCTCCCAGTCAATGAATAGATTCACAGTGTCAGAGGCAAGAATGAAATTGTTTATTGTATTGAGAATTTCTTGCTTCGAACTGGTGTCGTGTTATTCAATAAGCAACGTTTTAAGCAGGGCTTCTTTCATTTTTGGCGTTTATTTCCTTCTTCCAACTACCAATTCAATTGCAAAAGAGGCAATATCACGTGGCATTCTTTTTATTTTATTTTGTTTGTAAAGCAAGTGTTTTCTCTACATATGCAGACTTGATATCAGTTGATAATTAATGAAAGAATTGTGTTCATCTCTTTCCAATTAATTAGCAAATACTCTAGTGGTGAAAAACACAATTTAGAATCTGAAGATGTAATCCTGTATTACATAAATGTCTTTCTACTTGCTTATGTGTAAGGATGAGTGGTTCATTTATATGTGTGTATTGGTGTGTACGAGTATTTATATTTCTTAATAAAAGCCTGCAAAATGCATTATTTTGAGGTGTTTTTTTGTTTAAATATTCTTACATATTAGTACTTTTTTCTGAAGCATGAAAAACATGTTTTCGCATCTGTAAGTGATTCTCAAACATATTATATTATGAATCCTTCTTTTGTTTGTTTAAAATATGAGCAAGTGATCTTATGAAGATTACTGAAGATATAATTGAGCGTCTCGTAGAAACAACATGGTAAGCACCATAAGCATTTTCTTTTAAGATTAGAGCGGAAAGTCAAATGTGTGTCTATTATTATTATTATTATTATTATTATTATTATTATTATTATTATTTAATAAACAAAACTTTTGTGTTCAGCGGTTATCTCCTTATCTGAAAAGAAACTTTTTGCAACCAAATATTGAAAAATTTAGATACGATTGCAGTTTCTTTTCGATATATTGTGAAATTTTCTTCCGGCATTTACCATTTTGTTTCCCCGAGTTGCTCAACTCACAGCGAACGCCCGTGGCTTATTGATAGAGGCGTTGGTTTAGCATTCGGGAGGTCGTGGATTCAATCCCAGCTGCCGACCATACTGACTTAAATTTTTTCAGGGGTTTTTCAGTTACAGCAGGCAATTGTACCTTCAACTTTGGCCCTGGTCGACACCTACCCACACGTTTTCCCCTTCTCTATCCCGGCCTGAGCATTAGATGCCTAAAGGACATAAATAAAAATCAATTTAATGCTTAACTCACGTCATAACTTATCAATATGGCGAATGTAGGATAAGTAATTACCAACAATAATTTGTAGAAATTTGTCTCTACAGTTGCCATCACTTTTATTTGAATATTTTAAGAATTTAATAAGTCGACAGCTTATCCTGATGATTATGAAAATTCTAACTGGCTATTTTGTCAGTGTTCAGGAGAAAATTAGGAACTGAATTTATTGCGTTGTTATATTTTAAAATAAGAATGATTCATTTTTTTAAACGTGGAATTAATCTCATCGGAAAATAAAATTTTAGATTAGTTACAAAAGTTTTGGTCTAAAATACAATTTGAGTAATTTATCAATACACAAGCGCCCGTTTATTTCAGATTCCATGTTCTCCTTCCATGCAGTAAAGTTTTGACAGAATCGCTTCGTCCTGGAACAGTGTACGGAAGCTTCATGTGGTTGATATGATACATGTTATTCCGATCCACACAGGGTAAGGTTAGTTTTCTTTGTAATTCAATCGTTGTTTGACTTACGTTCTTTAACGGACATGTACTTCTGTGAGATTACCTTTTACTGGAAGTCCTGAATAGGTAGACGCATCCATGAAATTGCAATCACATCCGGAGTCTCCAAATGTCGTTAATACTGTATTATTAATACTGAGAGTAGTTGCCATTGGTGGTGATACAGGCTTTGTACTATTACGGTCAATACAGTTGACCCAAATGTCATTTATACCAAAACCTACTGTCACATTACTATCGTTATGCTCTGTTAAGATGAAAACACCCTTCACTTGACTATTTTTATTACGTCACATTTCATTAAATGGACTATCCAATAATTGTACTAAATATTCTTCTAGTTGTTTTAAATTTAAGTCTGACAAATTCTGTGGTTTTTATAAACATTAGAAGTTTCTCGAACGTATCACTACCTAATGAAGATACGAATTAGATTACTTAGATGTATCCAAATGTAGCACTTTACAATGGAATCTGAATCGTTTAAATAGAACGTGATTTTATCTTTATTTCGGTCATAGATCTGAAATAATAAACTTGAAGATGCCATCTTGAGAATGCTCAAGGACTTTTCCTGACAATACATTACTACGTAAATATCAACTGTAGTTCGAATATCTTCTGTCGTCAGTGTTTATAAGTAGAAGTTGGAGAGCTCAAAAGCTGCTAATACATATGTATATTTGATTAGAAGAATAAGTGGCCGAAATGTTGCTTATAAATTGTGAGTGCGTTATTTAAAGTCTTTCCCAAAAGGAATGTCTTGACTACTAAAGCATTCATAATCTATTCCAAAGGTTAAAAACACTTTAATGCATTTGAAGCAATATGTAAATACTATTCAGATATCGAAGTCCAAATTACGAAACTATTTACAGAGGTTTGTTGATCTTAATTACCGACCAAACAATTGCACAAATCCAATGAGTATCAATATATTCAACTCTTGACTTATCACTGATTTAATGCTTGACCTCTTGTCTGTATAATCATCATATCTTAATAGAATTACCTCCATGTATGTGTATAATCCATCAGTGTAGACCAAAGCAAATTATAAGCGACTATGTTTTACCAAAATCTGAACAAAAGTTACGAATTTCGTGACTGAAAATTACGTAATGTCAAGTTTTATAGAAATAAACAAAACTTAATTCTCATACTCTTTATCAGTTCGTTATAACGAGAATCTTGTCATAAATACGTTCGCTATAATGAATATTTTTTAACACAGAGTAAGTGGATTTTTCGCCCGGGTTTTCGCAAACCTTTATTCTAACGGAAATTTCACTAAAATAACGAAAACAACACGAATTTTACTATCGCGAACGAAGTATGGGAAGTGAGTGACTGAGACTTGCTGACCTGCCGAATATGATGTGCAAATAGATAGTTTATTTTAATGATCCAGGAATTTTGTTCTCTTTCTTTCGTGTGGTTTCGACAAATGGGAACAATCTTCAAGTATATATATTTTGGGACATATGATAATTGGAAAATAAATATAATAAAGACTTTTTGAAGACATAATTTTCTTAAACAATTTCTACTAAAAAGTAAAAATAATTATGTTTATGCATGACTAAAAAGAAAACCACGCATGCGAATTGCGGGCACGCCAATTCAAGAATTTATAAAATTACTGTATATGAGAGCTTTTCTTTTTAGTCATGCATAAACGAAATTATTTTTACTTTTTAGTACGAATTGTTTAGGAAAATTATGTTTTTAAAAAGTTTTTATTATTTTTTTTCAAGTTATTTGTGGGTTCGGATACTTTATCTCAAGCTAATGTTTTGTGGCCCAAATCCTAAAATGTTCTGCAACCAGTCAAACAAAAGATCCTTGCAGGTTAGTATTTATTTTAGGATAAAGAAGTTCATATTAAAAAAAAAAATGCTTTTAAAATATAGAAATATATAAAAGTTACAATGGAATATTGTATTATCATCCGATTTACGTCGCTCTGCAAATTTTCATCATAGCATGGTGTCGAGAAATGAGTTAAATTAATGGTGGAAGATTTGAGGACACCACAAACCATTGTGAACTAAAGAAAAGAATGTAAAAAATATTATTTTGTTTAAAAAGAAAAAAGGAAAACGTTCTAGCGTTTGATCGAAATATGTAATTTAATGTTTTAACATCAAACTAAAAAAAAAACTAATTTACTTCAGCCAAATTTTTTTGCGTGACCTTTAATTGTTTAGCCCGTGAAATTTTCGTATAGAATATTTAACATTATCATGTGATCTTTTTTAGAAAGCTGTTACAAATTTTGGAAAATACTTTTTATATATATTAATTTTATATATACAGTGTACTGAATTGAATTTTCATTTATGGTCTTTAGGGAACTCAGGCTCAGGACGGGATAGGGTGGGGGAGATGATATTGAAAGGTTATCGGCTAGGGTCGACTTAGTAGGTACCAAGCCGGTATTTGTGTGGTATATTTGAGAAAAATTCTTGAAAAATTAAGTCAGAAAGGGCTGCCGCTGGGATCGTTTAACCTTCCGATTGCTAGGCCACCTCTCTACCAACTGAGCTCCGTCCACTCGTTTTTACGTATACAGTGTTTTGTACGATGTTACATATACGGTGTTCCAATAGTTCCATATAAGTTTTCTTGCGTCAGATATGTTTATTCCAGTTTAAATACAATACCGCTGGGGTCGTCAATCTGGTGGACACAGTTCCACCAAGCGCGGACAGATGGCGTTGGAGCTTTCGGTCTGTAACGCCGGTGGTTATTATTATTATTATACTGGTAAAATTACGTAACAAAAAGTAATATGACAGAAGTTTGACACTCTCTAGGGATGCTTCTCTTCTTCACCAACAGATTAACTTCTACCAACGCTTAAACCCAACCCTATCCTGCGAATACTCTCAATTATGGTAGTGGTTGCAGTGAGTGTAGGAGGAGAAAGATAGGTGGAATAAACGTATTAATATCCTGATATATATGATCTTATCAAAAAAAGGAATACTATATTTGACCAATCGAATTACCCGCTCAAAGAACCTAATGAACGATGACGGAGTTTTAATTACTTTCATACGCTTTGAGGAGTACCGTATCTAAAGTTCAGCCCCAAAAGTCGATTTGTCTTTTCTGAATACAAAAGATGATTAAAATATTCCAAATACTGCTTAAATTGATTTATTATCAAGTAGTAAGATATTGCCAGTAAATTCGACATACAAGCACTAAAATATTCTGAAATAGAGATTTTATTTTATTTTTATTGCGTTCCGGCAACCAGCTATAAGTACTATTGGGCACAGCGGTATGGAACATGTCAACTATACAGATATTATACAATGATTATGACATCAAACGTTGAGCAGAAAGCAGTATGAAATACAATAATACATACGATAATACACAAAATGAATAATACAGTACGATATGATAATGAAATTTAAAAAATTGAACATAAAGCAGTAAAAATAAATAAGACAAAGGATATAGAAAAATTATAACAAACATGAAACACAAAACAATAGAAAATAATAACCAAATAATATACGATACCGAAATTACTATAAAGAATGAAGATAAAACAGTAAAACTAAATGGGACAACAACATATGATACTGAAATTATAACGAACATATTATTAGTATTACTAGTATTATAGATAATGATTATGACAATAACGATTGAATACAATGGAAGGTACAATACAATGATATTTTGTAGTATACAATACTATATGACCCCTACAAGAACATAATAATACATACAAGACTAAACTAAATACTGGACCCAGATACTGGAACCGCCTCAAAAGTTGTTTTTATTAACCTGAAGTGACTGTATCGCGAATTAATTAAAAAAAACTGTAATGATTTTATTGTTTGTAATAATGCAGTAAACACATTGTTTCCATTTTTAATTTAAAACACCCATCAGAAATAAATAATTAGTTATAGTCCTATTCGTTACATAAAGTTACTGATCGTTCGTGTAACTGTTAATTTGTTGCAGACACCAGAGTAAATATCTGGTGTAGTAAAAAGTAATCCATTATTTCGCCAATAGATGGCTTCAGTGATCTGTAGCTCGCGTTGTATAAGTCCGATCGGGTTCAACGAGATGGCGTTCAAACGATGAGGTTGCGTACTACAAACACTGTTCAGATAGTTGTGATGAGTTGACTCAGTGTTGTGTGAGCGCGCGTCAAAATGGACACTAGCAAAGAGAAAATACGCTATATTTTACAGTTTTTCTTCGATAAAGGCGAAAACGCAAGCGAGGCGGCTGCAAATGTGAATAGTGTTTATGGTCCTGATACTGTAACAGCCAATCACGCGCAATTTTCGTTTCGTCGATTCCGTTCCGGTAATTTTGACGTCAAAGATGTATTACGCACTGGAAGGCCACGTGTCGAAAATGTCGATAAAATCATGGACATTGTCGCGTCCGACCGTCATGTAAGCACTGTTTCTATTTCCCAAGAGCTAAACATTGCACAAAAAACCGTGTATAACCATTTGCATAAGGCTGGATACACAAAGAAGCTTGATGTATGGGTGCCACACGAGTTAACGCAAAAAAACCTCATGGACCGAATTTCCATCTGCGAATCGCTGCTGAATCGCAACAAAAGCGACCCATTTCTGAAGCGGTTGGTGACTGGTGATGAAAAGTGGATCACTTACGACAACGTCACGCGAAAACGGTCGTGGTCGAAGCGCGGTGCGCCGGCGCAAACGGTGCCCAAGCCAGGATTGACGGCCAGGAAGGTTTTGCTGTGTGTTTGGTGGGATTGGCAGGGAATTATCTACTATGACCTGCTCCCCTACGGCCAAACCCTTAACTCGGAAATATACTGTCAACAATTGGACCGTCTGAAGGCAGCAATCGCCCAGAAGCGCCCAGCTTTGGCCAATAGGAGAGGCATTGTGTTCCACCAGGACAACGCCAGGCCACACACATCGATAGTGACTCGCCAGAAGCTCCGGGAGCTTGGTTGGGAGGTTCTTATGCATCCACCTTATAGTCCGGACCTGGCACCGAGTGATTACCATCTGTTCCTGTCCATGGCGAACACGTTTGCTGGTGAAAAATTCGCTTCAAGAGAGGCTTGTGAAAATCGACTGTCTCAATTTTTTGCCAATATGGACAAGGGCTTCTATGAGAGAGGCATCATGATATTACCTTCCAAATGGCAACACGTTATCGAACAAAACGGCGCATATGTTACCTAAATCGGATCATTCTAACTATGGTAAGTCAAGCCTTCAATGTCATGCAAAAATAATGGATTACTTTTTACTACACCAGATATTTACGTGTATTTTTACGTATAATCTAATTTAAAGTGCTTCGAAGTGATTTGAATGTAGTGATGTGAATGAAGTAATTTGAATTTTGTGATGTGATGTGGGGACAGATGTTGTTTTGTGTTTTAGTGTGGTGGTTTGCAGCTGTGATCACAACAATTACAATTCAAATATTAAATCAGTTTTGTTTGCTTGAATGTTTTTTTATTCTACTTGAATGATGACAGATGCTCCATCGGATCTACTTAATATTCTTCCACAAACTATATCCTCTGAACACACTCTTGCTATTTACGATTCTTGTTGCAAGTTTGAGAGGGTCTTGCACAAATCTCCACTTGATGTTTAATGCTTCTAAGTTTGAGGGTTTCCTCGCGGTGTGAGCGTGGAAGTTGTGAACTCCAGCAATCTACTGTGGTCGAGGACACCATTGCTGATACTGACTGCCTTTAATAAACGTCACCCCGGTAACATGTTCCGGTGATGTTTTGAACTCTATGGCAACGCCTTATTACCCAAGAATTTAAACCAGGTTTCTTGTCCACATTGTGCTAAATATTTCGTAAATACAAGAGTACTCTCCATTCATATCGGTAAATCTCATCAGGGTTCTTGTACAGTCAATGCCTCATTAATTAACGCTCCTGTTCTCCTTCGTCGTTCTTCTTCTAGTCTAATCCCCAACAGCAATTCTAATTTACTCGAGTCCTCGCTTTCTGAACTAGGAAATTGCTAAATAGACTAAAGTCTTCTGTTCCTCTCCTTCGACTAGTTCCTAGAGGTGAACTTTCAGCAGTGGCGGACGCTCTCCATTCAGTAATTAGTCCGGCGATCAGTACAAATTATGTAAATGCTTCTATAGACATTTTCTTTTTTTCCTTACGCTGTTTTTCGCGTACTGCAACAGTCTTATCATGTGACGAATCTCACTACTTGGGTTAAGCCCATGGGGTTCGTTGTTGGCTGGACAATCATCGCGACGCTATTCCTTCCCCTTTGACAAAACTGCGTAAAACTAGCTCATCTGCTATTTCATTCAACAGCAAGAGTGTTGAAAAGAAGATTGTTGATGGAGATGTTCGTGGTTCGGCGCGCTTACTTACCTCCGACGACATAGTGGTTACACCAGCGTTCATGATGTCTCGAGTGTCCTCCTGGGAACTCTTGACAGCTATTAAAGCTTTTCCTTCTGGATCCACAGGTGGATTGGATGGTCTTCGTCCATCGATTCTAAAAGATCTTTGGCTTTGTAAGGAGGGGGATTAAAGAATCAACTCATCACATCTTTATGCGACTTCATTTTTATTATCTCTTCTGGTGAAGTACCTATTAAAGTTCGTCCAATTTTCTTTGGCGCCACCTTGATTGCCTTGAGGAAGAAGTGTGGTGGAATTTGTCCCATAGCGATCGGTAATGTGTGGCGTTGTCTGGCAGCAAAAATTATATGTTTCAGAATTCGTGAGTCCATTACCAATTTTCTTACTCCTCACCAACTAGGAGTGTGTGTCTCTTACGGTACCGAGGCTGCTCGCATATACTTTTCGTCTCATCATCTTAGTCGAAAAGCTATCGTAAAGATAGATTTCCGCAATGTCTTCAACCAATTAAATCGTGACGCTATGTTGAAGGAGGTTCTAAAAGATTTTTCTTCGATTTATCATTGTGTATTAAGTGTTATTCTCAATCCAGTGACCTCTTTCTGGGCGATGAAATTATTTTATCTCAACATGGAGACGAAAAGGTTGATCCACTCGGCGCGTCTTTTTGCAGTTCCTCTACAATCTATCGTTAATTCAATAACCACTGAATTGAACTTCGCGCACGACCGTGACCAAGTCATTTCAACTTTACTTAACATTCGAGACTCATCACCAGAAATAGGCCTTCGTCTGAATTTTTCAGTGTGAAGTTGATTTTCTTAGTGTGAAGTCCGATGTTCTTTATTCAAGATTCATGGAAGTGGCTCCTGGAATTCGACTTTTGACTTCTGTTTCAACATATCTTCTTAGCACCGCAATCTCTACCGAAGCTCTACGCAGTCTATTGATCGAGATGTCTAAACTTGAATTTTTATTTTCCCGCCTCTCTTTGATCTCCGCACATTCAGCTTTTTATCTCCTTCGTGCATCTTTTTCTATCCCCCGTTTAATGTATTTTTTGCGTTGTTCTCCATCTTGACGGGAAGAAACATTATTACAGAGGTATGATGCTGTTTTAGAAACAGACCTCGAATCAATCATCAATTGCTCTCTGGGTACTAGCGCCTGGCTTCAGGCTACTTTGCCCGTTCATTCGGGTAGACTTGGCATTCGTCGAGTCATAAATTTGGCGATTCCGCCTTTCTTAGCGCTTTTCCATGGATCTCGTTGTCTTGTTGAGTCTAGATTTCCTCCGGGGTTTTTCCTTGACCCCGACGCTGCTATTCAGGATTGCACAGCTCAGTCGATTAATTTAACTGGTTTGGATTCTCCTTCTTTAGACATCAGTAGTCTCACGCTATTTGGGATGATCCAATTATCAAACGCACTTAATCGATTCTATAACAATACCCCGATTGTCTTGAAGATAAAGTCAGACTTCTTGCTACTTTTTCACCAAAGTCTGGTGTTTGGCTAAAGGCCCTGCCTTCTCCTTCTCTTGGTCTCCATTTATCCAATGAAAGTTTTCGTATAGCTGTTGCCATACGTTTAGGAGCTGATGTCTGCGTGCCTCACCATTGTCAGCTTTGGGGCGTTCGTCGATCAACGTGGCCTCCACTGTCTCTATTGCGTGCGCAGTGTTAGTAGACACATGCGTCACGCCAGTGTCAATGGCGTAATTCTTCGAGCTCTTATTTCCGTTGAAGTACCTTCAGTTCGTGAACCATCTGCTTGTAACCGTTCTGATGGTAGGAGACCTGATAATATTACACTAGTGCCATGGAAAAGAAGGAGATCATTATTATGAGATTTCACTTGTGTCGATACTTTTGCCCTTTCGAATTCTCACTCATTTTTGAGAGTGGTGATACGTCTACACGTAGAGATGTTGAAAAAAATAGAAAATACAGTAATTTATTGGATAAATTCATTTTCGTTGCCATTGCAATCGAGTCAAGCGGTACTTGAGGCACGGAGGGTCTCAATTTCATCAAAGAGATTGGATAGCGCATTAAACTAGTTTCCGGCAATGTTCGCGCAACTATTTTTCTATTATAGCGAATCAGTATCGCCGTTCAGCGTGGGAATGTTTCTTCTATCCTTGGTACGCTGCCTCCTGGGAAGGAATTAGAGGCGATTTTCCGTCTTTAAATGATAGATGGACTTCGTTTTAATGTTCATGTGTACGTCATTTCTTTTTAAAGTTTATATTTTGAAAATTATAAACTATTCATTTAAGAATATAGTTTATATTTTTTAAATTTAAATTTGAATTGTTGTAAATAAAGAATATTTATATTTAATGTTTTAAAGCATTGTATTAGTATTTGTAGTGTAGTATTAGTAGTAGTAGTGATAGTAGAGGTGGTGGTGGTGTTGTTACCAACATATTGTATTCACTCCGCTCCAACGGGCGGGTACTTTAGCTAGTACATTATATTTATAAAATAGCCAGCATTGTCAGTGTGGATCTTATGGATCTTCTAAGAACTCACCTATACTGTAATATGAGTTTCCAATTAGAATTTTTTAGTAATTGTTTGAATGTGGAAGGGTTGGGTGAATTCTTTATGAAATTCGGAAGTTTGTTGCAAAGTTTAATCCCTATGTAGATAAATGAACTGGCGTATTTAGATGTGCTGTGGTATGGAATAGCTAGATCTGATTTATGTCTCGTATGGTAACCATGCTTGTCATCATATTGTTTGATTGTGTCTTTATTACTGTGTATTAGACACAGTACTTCATAATTATATTGGCATGGTAAAGTCATTATGTTCGGCTGTTTTAATAGTCCCATGGATGAAGTGCGTTTAAATTTCATAGTGATTATTTTAACGGCGTGCTTTTGTTTTATAAATATTTTACGTAGGTCCTTCTTGATACCCCAAAATTCTATTCCGAACCTTATCAGAGAGTAAAAAAATGCATGATAGATGCGGACTAAACTAGGTCTGTCGAGAACGGGAGTTAGTATTCTTATCTGGAAGACAACGGAAGAAACTTTATTAGCCAGTTTACCTGCATATTCATCTCATTTCAATTCGTCATCCACGATAATGCCAAGACATTTTGCCAAGTAGATCATTCGATTTAGGTGTTCATTATTTTGATTATCGGCGGAGATTTGATGTTTAATTGGTGTTGGTTGGAAGTGAATACAATTAACTTTTTCTGGGTTCAAATTAAGTTTTTTAATATTGAGCCAATCAGTGAGTTGCAAGAGGACAATGTTAATATTTTGTTGTATTTCATTATTTGATGCTTTTAGTAATACCTTGGCATATCAGCATAGAAAGTGGCTTTTCTCTTTGTTAGATTTTCAGCGAGATCGTTAATATAGGTTAAAAACAATAAAGGACCTAGGACTGATCCTTGCGGAACTCCTGTGCTTTGTGCGATAGAGGAAGAGTTTACTCACTACTCCGGTGTTTTGATTGGTCTGACTGATTTCCACTACTTGAATTTTATTAGACAAGTATGTTTCAGGTTACACGAGAGGTATGCTTCTTATGCCACAATGATTCAGTTTATTAGTATGCTGTGATCTACAAACAACACTAATCCTCATACCATGACATTTTACAACATCGTATATTGCAGAAATTACTGTTTAATTGGTAAGGTGAATAATCTCAATTTGCATATGGAACGTTCTCATATCCAACATTACAAAACTTACTATCAGAACATTAATATTCTTGTTGGGTTTACCAAATTCATTCTACAGATGATCATGCTTTCATTCCTTTTCATAGGGAATTCAAATGAAAAACTATATTATAGATGGCGCACTTCTAATACATAACAACAATCCATAGATTATAAAATTAAAGGATATACACACTTCTCAATCAATCAAACACGTATTGAACAAACACTATCCATATCTGTTCATATGAATCACTGTATCTATTACTTTTGAATTCTCGTCAGTTCCAAACTGTTGCCAGCGAAGGCAAATAAAGGTAAGGTGGAGTAAAAATTGAAAGACGAAAACTCCCGATCTAGTGCTGAATAGATGTTACGTCAACGAATCATGAATCAGGACCATGATTTTTCTATTCTCACTGTCAGTTCTTATTTTTAGTTAATACATGCACAAATTTTGTCTATTTTCTTCTCTTTTTAGCAATATCATTGAGGGATTCTAATAAGGAAATATAAGTTTTGCAGCCTGGAAAATGTTCTAAACAGACTTGGAGAGCCTGAAAAAATGAAGAAAAAAAATTTAAAAAATACAAATCATTGGCATTTTTTTTGTAAGAATGCCAAAGTTTCTTTTTTTTTTAATGTTTGATTATTAAGTTTATTATTATTTATTTTAAATTAAACAACAGAAGACAAAGCCACGTATCTGATGTACTAACATTTAGTATCTCTTTCTTCCAGATACTCCCAAGATACAGAGATGACACCAAAACCAGAAAATTCTGATTCGAATGACCGCTTCCCTCGGGAACAGGACGCTGGCGAGGAAAGTTATCCTCTGCAAGAAAATTTGTGTTTTGTGAAAGTAGAAGAGCGCTTTGGTGATGAACAATCAACCTGGTCTCAAACAGATCAGGATGAAAGTTCAGGATATACTTGCAACATATGTAGAGAAAGGTGTTTGAACTCAGACGATCTTCTTTTCCATAGTAATCTTCACAGCTACATTTCACATGTTTGTCCAATTTGCGAGAAAGGATTCCACAAGCAAGAAAGTCTGATTCAACATATAGAAATCCATCCAGGTCCAAAGAAATATGTGTGTGTATTTTGTCAAAAGCGATTTTTACATGAAAGCAACCTTCAGTCTCATGAGCAGGGTCATTACGAAGGTACAGATGTGAAAGATAAAAAATTCACTTGTGAAATATGTGCAAAGGATTTCTCCACCTCGAATACGTTACAAATTCATAAGAAATTGCACAAAGATCCAAAGCATGTTTGTTCCTTTTGTGATAAAAAATTCCATAAAAAAGCAACTCTAAACCGTCACATAGAAATTCATCCAGGACCCAAACCGTTTCTTTGTTCCATTTGTAATAAATCTTTCGCTCTCGAAACAAACCTCCGAACTCACACGAAAGATCACGAACACGATGGCATTTATCCATGCGGTGTATGTAACAAAGTATTCGGTTCAAAAGATCCTTATCGTCAACATATGAGAACGCATATGGGTAAGGGTGTTCAATGTGAGATTTGCCAGAAAATTCTTAGCAGTAAGGCTAGTTTGTCGGCTCACATGTCAGTACATACTGGCGGTAAGGAATTCGAATGTGATTTTTGCCTCAAAGGTTTTGTAAGTAAAAGCCATCTTGAGAGGCATATCTACGTTCACATTGGCATCAAGCCTTTCCCGTGTGAATTTTGTGGCCGTTCTTTTACTGATCCGTCGAGTCTCAACGTGCACAGAAAAGACCACACAGGAGGAGGATCGGCGTTTGTATGTCAAACGTGCGGAAAATCCTTCAAAAATGTTAACAGACTGAAACAACACGGAAGTATGCACTCAGATGCCAGGCCGCATGTTTGTGACATGTGTGGCGGAGCATTTAAACGTTTGGGTACGCTTAGAAAACATCAGAGACAAGTGCATGGAAAGATGTCTCAGTAACATATACATGGCGACTAATGTGGGCAATTGGGAATCGTTGTTCGATAACATTAATTTTGTTTCTATTTTAGTAACTATTCGATTGCGTCGGTCTGTTCCGATACGATTGTAATGATCTCTAAAATTCTTAAAGATCCTTGCCTCATTCGATATTCGAGCCCGATACCTGTTGCATCAGGACTTACAACCGCCGAGCTTGACCCGTACTAGGTGGCAAACCAATCGGTTGTCAGTACTTCTTCGATTTAATAATTTGGCATCTTGAAATGCAAGACTTCATGAAGCACAACATTTTTCACATTTCAAATACACTTAACAATTGTCAGTGTCATTTTCTTTCCAGGATATAGTTTGAAGTGTTTTTTGAGGATTTTATAATTCATATTCAGGTACACAAACTTAACGGTTTTAAGGTGAAGACTTCGTTTAATAGAGACGTAGTTTCTAAGAACAGGATGTAGTGTTAACGTGCAACCTAATCTCACTTCCGGTTTGAATCTGTGACTGCATAAATTAACTTGTGTTGTTACTTCTATCTTTCTTCTACAGTAGGTGGATTACATAACTTCACCACAAGATTTGCACCAATAATCCTTATATGTGCTACATTAAACAAAGTGGAAGGAAATGAGGTTTCACTTGCTCGTAAAATGCGTATAGCTAAAACTAAAAATTCCTGAGACTTACGTAATGGTTTTAATATTTGTTTTTATTAAATTTGTTCACACTCATCACTGTGTGTATGCGCACCGTCAAAGTGAGTAAACTAATAAGCATCAGGAGCAGACTTTACATCTTTCGACACTGTACATTATTGCCATCAATTTTCCACATGACTCGATTATTACCCCTAAAAATGTTTATACTTAATATATTTTTCAGAATAAACGCAAATTATTGATATTGATCATCAATGTCGATTCCATATCGTTCGATACTGGTTCAGATGTGTGCCTTTTCCATCTGCATTAACAATATCGAATACGTGGCGACCCACGCAATCAACTAACATGTCTGTCCTATTGGAGCAACTCATGAAGTAATTGAATAAAGGGTGAAAAAACATCAAAGCGACGCAATAGTGGTTTTGAGACTAAGCAAATGTAATAAGCCAACGTGGAATATCTGATAATCATGTTCAAAATCAAGGATGTTAATGTTGGTTGATTTTAGTGTTCTCGTATCACAAACGTGTGTATAGATCTTCACATTAAAGCTCGCCTAGTTGTAATAAACACTACATCAATCAGTTTTTAAAAAAATTAAGAAGTAAATTAACGAAAGTTAACATTGTGAGTTTAATATACTTAAGCATGTTTAATGTAGTTGCATGTAATTAACCTCCGTTGTTTTTGTGAGGGAAAAAATAAACAAATAAAAACAGATTCGATGTTTCGAATCCAGGTGGATATATCTTTAGAAATCTACATATGTGAATCACATCGTGTTAATTCTTGACCATATATCCGCTTGAATTTAAAACGACCCACCTTTTGTGATCGTTCTTTTCAGAAACTAACGGATGTTAATTATGTTGTACATACTTTACAACCTTCACGTTCCTTGCGCGTCATGATTATGAGTTTGTCTGATTTAATGTACCTACTTGTAGAAGTATTAAAGATGTCTCCTTCGCATTTACTTAAATATGTATTGATTCCTCTATTTCATTTGGTATTTCACATAATTAAAAAAGAGTGTGTGTTTGTGTAAAAGAGAGAGATAAAGAGAGCGAGAAAATGAGTGAATTAAGTAAAAAGTAAGCAAATAAAGACATTATTATGCGCTTGTGATCGTCTGAAGTTAACTGTAGAGGGTTCTGTGGTAAACACAAAAGATTTAGGAAACATTTTGGAACCTATTTTTGCACTTTTTTGTAGACTTACTTCAGAATTAAAAAAATGTATTTTCTTTTTATAGTAAATAAGAAAACTCACAGAGAATTATAAAACTATTATCTGTTATTATTTTAATGATAATATGATTAGATTATGATGTGATCTTACCTAATGCAGTGAACTTAACGGTATGATTGAACCTAATCTAATAGTTATGTTATTTTGGTATTTCGCGGAGTTGAAATCTTTGTTTTCAGAGGAGAGGTGGTTGTTGTAAAGTTAGTTTTAGCTTCAACTGTATTAACTTGAATAAAGACGCTGCGGACAATCATCTGTTGCTGAGATATTATGAAGCATTGTTATAGAGATAGGACAGACATAATAAGGAAGTTACATGAGTATCATGATAAGAAGTTTCACAGCTCGTGGTGCAATTCAAATATAATTACCGGGAATATAATCTAAAGAATCATTCAATAAATAAGATATTTGTGTAGAATAACAGAAAGTGCTTACAATTATGAGAAATCTTGTATTTCTGGCTTAAGGAAGGAGCCTTCCAATAAACTACTATAACTCAAGTAGTGAACGTGTACACTTATAAATACTAGCAGAATAATATTTAAGATAGAAGTTACGTTTAATCTTTGGGATACATTTTAGTTTACACCTAAATATAGAAAATAAACTGGGCTAATGGCACCTTAACTTAGTGTGTAGGTAGGTTGGAAACATTGAAAAATGTCATATTTTAATATTTCGTACTCAGTTTCAATTTTAAGAGGGAATTATTTTGTATTATGTTATTCTTAAGCATAATGGAATTATTGAGTTATGCCGGAGATGCGTCAGATTGAATCAGTGAGAATAAAACAATAAGAATGATCTCAAGTTTCACATACTTGGTAATATGTAATACCAACATGCAGGCACGTTTTGGTATGTAAGAAATGAAGCTACGTAAATTAATTTATGGACAGACAGGAAATTACGTAAGTTATTGATGGATGAGAAACAAGGTCAAAACAGGCTCCCTTTAGAAATTAACAGAGGATGTTATTAGGAATTAACAATTAAGTAACGACGAGAACGTATCATTAAGTGAGGCCAAGAGTAAGGATACAAGTTAGGAAGTTAAGAAAAACCTTGGATCGCATCTCATAAAAGTATTTGTTCCTTCCCCTTCTCCACATCCTTTCTAAATCCTATTTCCGAAATATTGCCGTCGTCTGGGAAATCAAGGTCTTGAAGATTTCCAGTAACAGTCGTGAGATTAAGAGAAAATTTGGTATCTCAGCCTTGACGACAACCAAGTAGAAAACAAGTACTCCTGAAATTATAAAATATACACTCATGATTGCTCCAGGCGCAGTCTGGAAACAGGAACATTCTAAGACAACCCATCATTAATATTCGACTAGTAAAGTACAGCCAGTCTAGTGGATTATCTGAGCTACGTTGAACTTGGACTTTGAGTTTTCCAGTGAAATAATCGGACTATAGTAGTGAAATTTTAAATTCTACAAATAGACATGAAGTATATAAACATTCTTATTTGGAAGTTTCTTCGGTGAAGTTGGTGTCCTTAGAACCTTATATTGACTTGTTTGGTGATGTGTTCGAACGCCGCTGCCTCTGAGGTCTCATCCCATGTTGATATCTCTACATTGAAAGAAATTCAGTCGCAGGTGAGTTGAGAAAGTTTGAAAATAACAAGAAAGTTTTTATATGTATTATAAATGTGTTGCCTCTGAGATCATTCCACAAAAGTCGATGTATTGAGAACGTATGAATCTGTAATCGAACTGATTCAATTCGAGATAGTATCGGCATTGCTGGGTAGTTCTTCTACCTGTACGGGATATTATTAGTATAATAAATTTGTTAAACTTTAAATGTTTAATCTTCAGTTTCAAGTCTTTACCATCTATAACTACGTCACCCCAAATAGCGCTGTATGATTTAAAACTTTTATACAAAGTTTATTTACAGGATCGATATTTTATTGTTTACCTCTGAAGAAGGAACTAGCGTTTTCACATTAGCTACATTATCTGCGTTTTTACCTTTTTTTTAAAATAATAGTTGTGGTTAAATTGAGAAAATGCACAAAAATGAGTCTCAAGAATAGTGTATATCGTTAATATTATGTGTTAATTGGTTATTGGAGTAATAAAATTCAAATTCAAAATAACACATAGTATAGAATACGTGCAACAAGTTATTATATACGAAATTAGTACAACATTGTCTCATGTGAACCCCTGCCTCTGCCAGATATTCCAGACCCCTTTTCTTTCCACATTCAATCTCTGATAACTCTAATGTTAATGAAATCTTCTAAGTCTGCACTTTGCAATGACCTGAGAAAACTTGATATGATCGACCCAAAGGTTGTAATAGTGTTTTCTTATGTCCAATTTGATCGCACCACATGTCACTTAAAATTAAATGAGATTACAAAAAATTAATTGAGTGAACTCTCGGTCTTACTTCTGTTCCGTACCTGCTTTTATTGCAGATTTTAAAATTCTTTTGATCGACCGAGCTTAGTTTTAGTGTATTCTGGCGTTTATAAGCTGCGTATTTTTCTTTTCGAAAATAGAATAAAAAATTAGTGGTGTGGGTTATACAAGCGAATAAAAAGAACATTGCGACTGCCGCTAGGGTACTAAAATACATTGATATACAAGGTATGTCTGAAAAGTATCCGACCATAGGCCAGGTAAATAAAACTGAATACCTGTTGTGTTTCAGTTCCTAATCACCTTCGAAATAGGACTCTTCAGCTTCCACGCACTTAACCCAACTGAAAGCATGTTTGGAACGACTGTCAACGCCGTCGTCGCGTTGGGCATGATGTTCTCTTGGATATTGAAGCGGGTACCTTTCGGTGCCGATGTGACTTTAGGGAAAAGCCAGAAGTCACAACAAGCCATGCCCTTCTCTGGCATAAAACAATGGATCAACTGCGAGGAATGGACCATCACATTATCCTGATGTAGGTGCCAGTTTTGTGAAGCCTACAGATCTGGTCTTTTGAGATGAACTGCATCACGTAGGCGACGGAGAATGTCAACTCTTTCTCTGTTACGTATTCGTGATGCACAATACTACGGTAGTTAAAGAACACAATCAACATCACTTTAATTCGGCCATTGTTTTATTGGTGTACCCTCCATGGCATCGTCGCCAAGGTCTTGCTGAATCTTGCGTAGTGTTTCTGCTTGGCTATCTCCAAGTTTCTGCAGTATTGTTGTTTTGCAAGTTCCATCATTTTGCTCCGAATGAAATTGCGACACAGAAGAACCACACAACACTGATACTGGCTGCCTAACGGATACTGAAACAAGCGAGGATCACGCCACCCATCAGGCATGTACGTTAAGGATACTCTCCAAAACTGTGTGCAGTGTTGCCATCCAAAGCTCACTACTTTCCTCAGAAAATAATATGGTCGGATACTTTTCAGACAGACCTTATACATGACTTGCTATCTTCATCAGAAAACGGATTCGTTAAAATCAAGTCCAGCAGCACGGTAACACTTAATGTAGATGAAGAAATATTCAAGATGCATTGAATTAGAAAGAGCGTCAAATAAGAATGTTAGGAGACATATGATTTACCAATTGTTTTCTAGACATACTCGTTGTTTCTGGACAAATGTGGAAACGCACACATGAGTTTCAGTTTCTTTAATTTTCTGCTGCCGTTGTATAGGTAAGGTTTAAAATACTTATTAAGTTAGTTGCCAAAAAGATAAAATCACATGGCTTATACAGCCCAGAATGAAATAGTCTTTATATTTTTTTAAATCAATGTTTACAGATGAGCCTTTTCTCTATAAGTATGTTGAATACAGACTTAGTACCAATTGATAATTTATGGAAGAATATTGTTCATTTATTTCCAATTGATTGGGAAATAGTCTTGTAATGTAAACCAGGACCTGAAGATGAAATTTAATTGTAATGTTCTGATTATATTTTTACACAAATGTCTTTGGAGTTATTTATGTTTAAGCAACAGTGCTTTATATAATAAACCACAGACATATTCAATCCACTACTGGTTGAGGCCTCTCCCCGAAGGAAGAAGTTGGTCTATTGCTCCCACGCTGACCAGACGGGTTGGGAGAGGAGAGCCGAAGCTCTCCCTGTATATATGTATGTATTAACTGATGTGTTAGAGTATTAAGGTTGCTTAATAAAAGCCTGCGAAGTGGATATCCTACAAATCTCTAGAACTCTTAATGAGAGAAGCATGGTTTTCCATTCTTCAGTGGCTGTAACTAACAAGGGTGTTCATCAAGGTTCTATCTTAAGACCTATGTTATTTATATTGCATATGAATTACCTTTCTCAATCCATAGATTCAAAAAAACGTAGTTTTGTATGCTGATGATGTAAATAAATCTTTGTTACAGAAAACACTTATCAGGAAGCAGAAAGTAACTTAAAATCAATGATGGCGAGATTAATAGAATGGTCTTCAATAAACATTCTGAATATAAATGTAGACAAATAAGAAATTCTATAGTTTCATCTTTCTCACTGATCGTTTATGTTTTCCCCATAATACTAAATTATTTAGGCTTAGAGTGCACTTCTAAATGTAAATTGTTATGTGTAACTATAAACGAAAAGCTAAAATGGGATGATCACATACCTAATTAAAAAACTGAATTGTATCTGCTTCATCATATATAGATTACAAGGTACAGACTCTCGAAAAACTCTGCTTTAATCATATTATGCAAAATGTTATACTACTCTTATTAGCGTTGGAATAATATTTTGGGGTGCATCACATGTTAGTGTGAATACTTTTCGTATGCAAAAGAAGGCTGTTAGAAATATTTTTAACATGAGTCCTAGGTCATTTATAAGAGTGTTATATTTACGAAGAAAAATAGTCACTTATTTACTTACACGACAAATATACAGTTATCATACACGACAAAAAGAAAAAAGAAAAAAAAAGAAAAAGAAAAATATTTCTAGAAAGACAAAATTTCGCAACTAATCATTCTAGTGTTTACTCTTTGTGTACTAGATTGTATAATAAACTACCCAATTACCTGAAGAATATTGACAATATTAAGCCAGATAGCTTGCAGCAAGTTTGCTTCAATATTGGCATTGCAAGTCAACAAACTTGCAGCAAGTATGACCTTGCAGGGCTGCAAACTAGCTAGTAGACGGATGCGAAATTTGCTACAAACTTTCTACAAACCTTTGAGGAGAAACTTGCTACAAACCTTGTTTTTAAAACCGTTGGGAGACCAACATCGAGTCTGTAGTGAGGAAATATTTCAGTCTGCATTGCGATTCAAATTCACGGCCTTCAGATTTGGTTGTTGTCCACCATCCTACCGATTACTCCACGGGTACTGCTACTGACCGAAGTACATTTTAGTAGTTTTTTTGTTACGAAAATAGTTTCTGGAATAAACGCATTTATGTAGGCTTTAATTCCAAACTGGGAAAGCTTGTTGATGCTCTGTTAGGTAGAGCTATGAAGAAGGCTGATTCGTGAGTTTTCAGAAGTGAATCACCAAAAGACTATCATAAGGATATGTACTTTACTGTTTGGGTCGACGACTTTTCTCACGTTCGTCGAGACTTCAGAGGACGACCTGATATATATTGTTCATCAACTACTTTCACCCACTTCGGTTTTATTTCCGCGAGAATGACGTGAAGGATCCGACTAGTGTCTTAAATAGAAAAAACGTTCGTTTAAAAATCCGTTTTTTTTAAACAAAAACCTGAGCCCTCGCATTTTTGTAAATTTCAGCAATTTGTAATATTACTAACGTCTCTTTAAGCAAGAATTGCTTTTATATAGGTAATTAAGAAGCAATACGACATAAATTAAACCCTAGATTACAAATATGTTTTAGTACATTTGATATGTACTCGGTTGCTCAGTTCTCAGTGTTGCCAAGTTTTAGAAAACATTTTAAAAAATCTTCTATGCCGTATCTGCACCAAACTTAGCTTATACATCATTCAACACAATAGAAGAAGGTTTGGGTGTCCCCGACACCTGAGTTGTCAGTGTTGCCAACATATTTTAAATTTTAGTTTACAAATATCCCTTTAATGATATAAATCTACACGTGTGCATTGATTTACACTAAAATGGACATACATGTTCATTAGGTACTGGGACAGGTCATACAGGCACCGTAGTTTGTCAGGGTTACCAAACGATTAAAAATCTAGATTTCATATTTGTTACCTTTGGACGCATCCGCGTTGATTTACACCAAATTTGACGTGTGCATTAGGTACTGGGACAGTTCATGTGAATACTTCGGGCGCCGCGGTTTTCAGTGTTGTCAACCAATTTCAGAAAATAAAATTTTAATTGCTTCCCATATCGTTGAACGTATCAGGACCAAACTTTGTATTTACGTCCTGGGATGTGCCATAGAGAAATACAGGTCCCACCGTTGACATTGTTGTCAATCAATTTTAAAAATTAAATATTTACTACTTCCATTCAGTTCGACGTATCTGCACCAAGCTTTGAGTATACATATTCGACAAAATCGAAACATACTGCGGTTGTCCCCTGTACCCAAGTACCCAGTTGTCAGCGTTGCCACCCTATTTTAAACTTCAAATTTTCAAATGGTCTCCATAGTGTTATTTGCCGATAGTTATTCCTATATTGTCAAGAAAGGGCGGGGACAGCAGCGGGACGTGGCTACGTTATGATATGCTTTGAAATCATACTTCGCACAGCTCTGTTGGAACAGACTCATTGGAAGAAACTTATATGTAGTTGCTTGATTACAAGAGTATTCATTATCCATTAATGCAACTTTTTTGAAATATGCATATAACATAAAATATTTTTATGTTACACTGTCCCTATCTATATATTTTCACAGCATGGGGCGAGGCTTGGAGCCCGGAGCATGAGGAAGCAATACCACCTAGTTTTTATAGTGAAGCACAATGTACAAGTAAACGCAAACATCTCTGTCCTTGAATAGACGCAGGTTAGTACCTGGGATTTTGAGCTAAAAATAATTTATTTTTGCGGACGGTAATTATGATTAAAAAATATGTAGCTTCCTTGAATAATACCGTAATGAGAAATTAACGATTGTATATATCCCCAATTAATTTACGTAAGGTGAGCATCTGAGGCTCAGAGTAGTTTTTATAATCACTTTAGTATAACTTTTGGTGCTTGTTTTTAGAATAATATTATTTTCCCTTTGTAATCTTTATATAAGTAAATATTTTTATTTATTTCAATACATTTTTATATTCATCTTTTCACTCTATGCATTATCACACCTATTTTATCATATTATTCTTTTTAAAGTTACGTTTACATATGCAATAGAATACTAGAATAATGTTAGTTATTATCATTATATGAAGGTTACACATTTAAGATTTTAAGGGTGTTGTAATAAGTTCTTCAGTTCTGCGCTGAATAAAACAAATTAGTCTCACAACTACACGGATTTAGTATTTCTTTCACTGCAATTCATGAAAGCTCTCTCGGAACCTGCATCTTGAGAAAACAATTCATGATGCCTTTCGCATATACTTCAAGCATCTTCTTGACACTCGAGATTGCTCTTCGCATCTCTCTCTCTCTCTCTCTCTCTCTCTCTCTCACACACACACA